>CM055204.1:20173321-20273321 GCA_029224185.1 Karalla daura | reverse complement strand
CTGGAGTTTCCTCTGGATGAACCTGCCCCACGCAGAGCCCACTCATTCCAAGACGCTGCATTATTAAACGCTGCTTAAAAGTGACAGCATCAATAATGGAGCAGAGCGTAAAAGTTTAACGCTGCCTGCCTGCCTGGCTGTACGGGCTGACTGCCTGCCTGTCTACCTGTCTGCCTACCTGCCTGTCTGCCTACCTGCCTGTCTGCCTGGCTGCAGCATGGACAGGCTACCTGTCTGTCTGTCTGCCTGCCTGCCTGCCTGGCTGTACGGGCTGACTGCCTGTCTGCCTGCCTGCCTGCCTGTCTGCCTGCCTGCCTGCCTGCCTGCCTGCCTGCCTGCCTGGCTGTACGGGCTGCCTGCCTGCCTGTCTACCTGTCTGCCTACCTGCCTGTCTGCAGCATGGACGGGCTGCCTGTCTGTCTGTCTGCCTGTCTACCTGTCTGCAGCATGGACAGTCCCTTGGGCCCGGCCCCCTGGCCTGGGTCCGGCCCCGGCCCCGGCCCCCTGGCCTGGGTCCGGCCCCTGGCTGCAGGTCTCTTACCGTACTTGATGCTGAAGAGGTTCTCCACTTGTCTCCTGAGCTGAAGGATCATCTCACCGATATCCTCCACCAGGCTGCCTGCTAACAGAGCCCAGAGCAGCCAGCCAGTCAGAACAACCACGCTCCCACTCTTCTTTTCTCCCTCCAGAACTTTGTTTTGATGAATCCCCTGCCTCCCAGCGAGCTGCTAATGACAAAGCGTCTGCAGGCGCATTAATCACCACGGAGCAGAACCAGCGGACGAGCTGGAGAAGAACATTACAGACGCAGATATGAGGCTGGAGAAGCACCCGCCTCTGCCTCTGCTCTTCATCATGCTGTTCTTCTATCCTATTCTAGGTTTTTAACATTACAGTTTATTTCTACACAGACTGACTGCTAATCAGAGTAGTTTCTCAGCTTGTTCCTGAACCAACATATCATAAGTATAATATAGTCCAGGAACTTGCTGATGAGCTACATCATTCAGTGAGTGGATGAAGTCATCTAATCAAAGTTGCATTTTGTGACTGAATCTGATGTTAGTGTTCCTCCTTTCACAAAACGTGACATATATCAACATGTATCAACGTGGGTGGAGCAGCTGGGTTTGAGTGCAGACTGTAGAGGTGGACCAGGTTCCACCTTTAGCTGTGATAGACCTAATAACACATCTGCCTCCACTCCTTCCCTCCCTCCCAACACTGCTGCTCCTCCCTGTACTGTTGCTTGTACCACTCCAAACAATGGGTCAGGTCTCTTTACTTGTTATGCATGTGGTCTAATGATGTTTTCTGAACTGAAAAATGTTGTTTTTTTCATTCCAGGTCTCCTTTAAATCTCATCTATTCACTCCATAACCAGAGCTACAGGTGGACCAGGACTTTGTTTCATCCCAGTCGTCCTCTCCAGCACACACAGAGACCCCCCCCCCTCCCACACACACACACACACCCCCCACCCTCCAGACCCCGAGCCCACCTTCAGAGGATCGTCTGATGCTCTGAGAGGCCGCGCTGGGTGACAGAGCTTCAGCTGCGAGATGAAAAGAAAGAGCATGAGAGGAGCCAGAACACAGCGCTCGTTACAGAACAAAGAAATCAAAAGACGAGATTTATTATTCAGGTACAAAAAAAACAAAACAGAGAGATAAAAGACAAAAACCAGTCGTCCGTTTTCCTCTGGATGGTTTTCTCTTAAACTGACACGTTTTGTTGTATTTATCATGCAGGTAGGTCCAGGAGGAGGAGCCATCATTACTGAGTAAACACTCCCTCCCCAGGAGCAGCCAGGCTCCTGTGAGGCTCCTGTGAGGCTCCTGTGAGGCTCAGGGCTGCTTCTCCGGAGCTGACCTGGACAGCTGATGAAGAGGCTCAGCCTCGCTGACCTCTGACCCAACCCGAGCAGCTCACACACCTAACGCGCAGACATCAAAGCCCGTCCCGCTCATTTACAGCATGTGACAGGCTGTGGGAGCAGCCGCAGAGCTGGGGGAGGGACGGAGGAGGAGTGGAGGAGCGGAGCCGCTCACAGTCCGGTCCAGCTCCCACACCGAGGGGGGAGTCCTGCATCTGCTCTACTGTATGCAGCTCTGGCTCAGGACAGATGGGACGCTGTGTGCTGCATAAACACATCAGGATGTGATCGCTCGCTAATCCTGTTTGACCCCCCCCCCAAAAACCCAGAACAGAGACGTGTAGCGCTGGCTGCGTGCGCCTCCCTCTGCCCCCCCCCCCCCCTCGTCTGAGTGGCTCTACAGTCAGCAGGTCGGTTCACGTCTGGGACTCTACTTCATTACAGAGCATGTGACAGCAGAGGAGTGAGACGGCCGCTCGCACTCACCTTGGATCTCCTTCCTTTATGGGTCATTTTTGCGAAAGAAAAGAAAACTTCAACAAAGCAACAACAATCAAATCAAGGAAAGAAAGAAAAAGCAAAGGCGTCCTGCGGGCAGTGGCAGGCCGGGCCCGGGTAGACTCTCTCACGCTCGGCTGCTGGACCAGCTTCAGTCCAGGCTCAGACAGCTACAGCTGAGCCAGCTACAGGCCCAGGCCACCAGAGAACAGCAGACTGATAGAGCTCAACAGACTTTGACCAGGACTTTTCTTTCTTTTTGGTAAAAAACTTCTTTTTCAGATTGATATAAATCCATAGATGTTTTGGTAAAAATGTTTTGATTTTGTTCAATTTTATCAAGTTATTTTTCTTTGTTATATTGTCCATTATATTTTCCACTGTTTGCAGAACAAAATCATTTTACCTCCTCTATTTATCCAACATGCTGCAGAGCAGACAAGTACAGAGGACAGAGGAAACTTCTTGAACCTTTGACTCAGTTATTGTCTGGCCCTGGCAAAGACAAATAGGAAAATTTGCTCCAAATCCATGTGAACTGAGCATTTAAAGTGTGAAATATGCGATCAGAGCCGACCAGGTTCAATGAATGAGGCGAGAGAGAGAGAGAGAGAGAGAGAGTCTACACAAATGTCTCAGTGACTTACACGACTACTTGTTTTTAAAGGGGTGAGAGCTGTTCTCAGTCTACAAACAGCTCCCAGTTAGACGCTGAGGTGAGACTGGGGGATAACTGGGAGGGTCTTTAACAAAGGGGCAGGTCTGTTCTACATGATCTAGGTCTAGATCGCTCAGGGCTCTGGGCTCTGGGGGGGGAGGTCTACGGGACGGAGGCTCTAACCTGGGGAGAAGCACAAGGCATCAGTGGATGCTTGGTGCCTCTCACAGGTGAGAGCTGCTGGCATCTGGTCAAACTGGGAGGAGAGGGAGCTACTGGAGACCAGTCTGGGAGTGGGGGATTCTTGAAGGAGACCTGGAACAGCCGGGGGGAGGATTCATCCTCCATGCGCCGTAGCTAACATAGAAGCTATGGAGCACTGGTTTCATCAGAAAAGCTGTAGCTGCTGTTTCACGGTACCTTTGTAATCCTGTTTGAAGTTGTGGGTTAGTGGCAATCTGTTTATGCACAGATTCACTGCCTTTTCATGCTTATCTGGCAACCACAAGAAGGCTTCCAAGGTAACCGGGTTAAATTATTGTCAAACCAAACAAAATGACATGCTACTTATGATCATAATAAGGTTATTATTCATATGAGAAACAACCAGTCGGCATAGAGCCAATCTGCCGTTGCCATATGAGCATGAAAGAGTGCCAGATCTGTGCAGAAATCGAGCATAACGTTAATGTTATACAATATAACAATATAAATTCATGTTTTATTTGGTGAAAACTAATAAACTACATCTGAGGAATTTCTGATGCAACCGGTGTTCCATAGCTTCTATGTTTACACCAAACACAGTCAATCAGAGTAAAGCCTGTGTGTGGTTGCCAGATGAGCATGATTATTATTAATTAAATAATATAAATGATTCTATGAGCAGGATTATAAAACAGACTCTGAGGCATTTCTGAAGAAACCAGAGTTCCTTAGCTTCCACGTTAATGAGAGAGAAATACTCCATCCAGCTATTCCAGGTCTCCTTTAAGGCTCTGGAGTCTGGGGGGGCTTAGTGCTGGTGGGGGGGTGTTGGGGATGGGGGTGGGGGTGTGGGGGGGGGGGGGGGGGGGGGGGGGGGGGGGGGCAGAGAACTAGTTGAGTGAAGTGTTCTTTCATACGTGTGGCAGCGTCTCATAGCTCCCTAACAATCACCCAGCGTGTGTGGTGGCAGCAGTGGAGAGCCAGGAGCATTCCAGGAGCTGTGTAGAGGAGGAGGGGGGGGGGGGGGGGGGGGGGGGGGGGGGGGGTGAAGGAGGAAGAGGAGGAGGAGGAGAAGAAGGAGAAGAGGAGGAAGTGGAGGAAGGAGGAAGAGCAGGAGGAGGAGAAGAAGGAGGGGGAAGAGGAGGAGGAAGGGGAGGAGGAAGGGGAAGGGGAAAACGAGGAGAGGAGGAGAGGAAGGAGGAAGAGTAGGAGGGGGGTAGAGGACGAGGAGGGGGGGGTAGAGGAGAAGGTGGGGGAGGAGCATCAGGAGGAAGGGGGAGGGGTTACCTGCGTGGTTGTCTGGCGGGAGCATGGGGGCGGGGAGGTAGAGGAGGAGGGGCAGGAGGAAGGGGGAGGGGTTACCTGCATGGTTCTCTGGGGGGAGCAGGGGGGCGGGGAGGTAGAGGAGGAGGAGGAGGAGCAGGAGGAAGGGGGAGGGGTTACCTGCGTGGTTCTCTGGGGGGAGCAGGGGGGCGGGGAGGTAGAGGAGGAGGAGGAGGAGCAGGAGGAAGGGGGAGGGGTTACCTGCGTGGGTCTCTGGGGGGAGCAGGGGGGCGGGGAGGTAGAGGAGGAGGAGGAGGAGCAGGGGGAAGGGGGAGGGGTTACCTGCGTGGGTCTCTGGGGGGAGCAGGGGGGCGGGGAGGTAGAGGAGGAGGAGGAGGAGCAGGGGGAAGGGGGAGGGGTTACCTGCGTGGGTCTCTGGGGGGAGCAGGGGGGCGGGGAGGTAGAGGAGGAGGAGGAGGAGCAGGGGGAAGGGGGAGGGGTTACCTGCGTGGGTCTCTGGGGGGAGCAGGGGGGCGGGGTTAGCGGCCGGGGAGGTGGTGCCAGGACAGGCTGCTGGAGGCGGCTCGGCTGCAGGCTCGCTGGGCTCCTCGGCTGCAGACGCTCCAGACTCTGAGGAGACAACGTTCACACAGCTCCTTACTCCTGCTCCTTACTCCTGCTCCTCACTCCTGCTCCTCACTCCTGCTCCTCACTCCTGCTCCTCACTCCTCTGAGGACCACTGTCTGCAGGCTGGACAGATAACCTGACCCAGACACAGCTCCAGGCCTGGTTCCTGAGAACCACTCAGACTGGGCCATTTCTTCTCATCTCACTATGTAAGAGAAGCTGTAAACATCATGAAATTGCATCTTAAAAACAGAAAGAACTGCATGAAGAGAATAAGGACGAGGAAGGAGGAGAATGAAAATAAAAGGGAGAGAACGGAGCAAAAGGAAAAACTAACATGGACTTGATTCAGTTCTATGGATGATCATAGAGGAGATCATGTATGTCTGCAGTTTGCATCACATGTACAATGTTTTCATATTACTCTGTACATCTAGGAGATATCATAGAGTGTGCAGGGATATGAATAGTTGGACTCTGAAGATGTCTAAGTCCTGGTCAGTGAACGTCACCATCTAAACCTCCTGACCGCTCTGAGGCTGTGAGAACACTCAGCTCCAGGCAGGTGGTTCGTCTGTGACTCTCTGGACTTACCTGGCACTGTAACCTGGATGATCTCCCCGTCTGGAGGCTCCGTCTTGATCCTCTTCAGAGGAAGGCAGTCCGACGGCCCTGCAGGGACACACAGGTTCACTCTGCCTGAGCGTCTGCTGCTTCATGGCCAGAGCGTGTCTGAGCTGCCTGGACGGCCAGACGTGATGCAGAACGTTCTGAGAGGCTTCAGAGGTGTTGTGTTAACACGCTCCTAAACTGGAATCTGACGCTCAGACTTGAATCGGGTGGGAACAAAGTTCCAGTTTTAACAGAACAGTTCCGTTAGTGGAATAGGACTGAAGAGTATTAACTATCATGCTGGAATTAAAAACATACTTGTGAGTACTTACCTGCCTCGCAGTCGGCCAGAGGACTCACGCAGGCGCTCGTTGACCTGTGATGTCACATAGAGCAAAGGTCACTCCTCCAGCTTGGTTTGCTCGAACTTTCTCCTTCAACTATTAATTCATGAACTGAGACTACATGAGTCTGTAGACATCGGCTCCAATGGCAGCAGGAGGAGGTATAGGTGATATTATTATATGTACATAGATGATACGACAGATATGAAAAACCTTGGAAATATTGCTAAAACATTGTTACATTCTTACGTTATCTGAAAAGTTTGACGGAAACACTTTTTATGTCTTTACACGTCACCAGGCGTGATCTAGGCTTAACCTCTCTAAATCTGACTAAAATACAAAACTATGGAAACAATGTTTTTCCACATCCATCCTCCTCAAAGTTGAGAATCGTAGGACAAGATTTTGCAGGAATTATGGGATGTCGTGACACTTAACAGCTCAGACACAAACCAACCTGGAGCGGAAACACCTGCAGGTAGCAGCTGTACTTTGTCGACATTTGTGAAATATTACTTTAACTTTGCTAAAAACTGTACTAGAAACGCAGTGCCTAGAGCAGCAGGAAAATAAAGCTGCGTTTTTAACTATTTAGTATTTCTGATTTTGCGTCTTGCACTTTTCTTTTATCCTGCACTAGCCTTAAATAGAAGGTGTTCAGTGCACCTCGTCTCGTCCTACAGCTCCCTCCTCTAAGAATGCAGAATGAATGAACAGCAGAGCCTTTAAAGCCACACTGAGGCTTCTTTAGTCATGTAACCTGAGTCACTCCTCTTCTGTCCATCACTAAACGACGAGATGTAAATGAGTCATCGCCTCCAACTTTGGACCGCAGCCACTGTTCATAGTTCTCAAGACAAAAACAGGAACGTCTTCCTCGTTTCTCATCCTCTCCTCACACAAACTCAAAGCTGATTGCAGGGGATAGAACGGAAAGAAAAACATCTCCGATCTAAAAAAAGAAAACCAAATCCAGACATGAATTAAGGATCTGTGGTTAAATTAATCTCATCTCGAGCTGCCGTCACGGCAGGATCGTTCCTGGCCTGCTTGGAGAACCTGGACCTGTTGTTTGAGCTGTGGCGGGGGCCGCCGGCTCTGACCTGCTGCTGTGGGCGTTGCTGAGCAGCTCGGCGGGGCCGGCCGGGACCCCCGGGACCCCCGGGACCCCCGGGACGCCCGGGCCCTCGGGGAAGCCGTCCTCAGGCGCCGGGCCCAGCTCCTGCTTCCCCTCCTCCCTCGCCATCTTGCCAGCGGCTTGGATAAACAAAGACAAGGCAGATAAACAAACAGCACATCCCATTAGCCCAGAACATCTGTGTGGGGGGGTGAGTAAATATATAAATAAAGGTTCCGTTTCGCCCGGTTACTGTAATGAATTGTCGGGATGATTCTGACAAATGCGGAGCGGCTGAAGGCCTGGCTCCAGTCCCTCCTGCTCCGAACGTGTGGAATCCTTCCAGAACAATCACGCCTCACCCCAAAAGTCCCCCCTCCGAAAACATGGAGATCGTTCCTCATTTTAATGAAAAAAAGAAACACCATGAGAGCAGATTAGCTGCGATCCCGTCTGGTTTCTAGTCTGAGAGTGCAGCTATCAGCCGAGCACGCGGCAGGTAGGATCTGGTAGGGGAGCCAGGCCGTGAGATCCACCAGGTCTGACAGAAGGTCCAGGTCCTATCAGACATTAGGTGGTGATGCAGTAAGAGTTCACAGGCTTCCTGCTGCGTTCCAGACACTCTGCACCCAGGAGTTGATCTGAATCCTGCATAGCAACACCAGCTGATGCTGCAGCCTCAACAGAAGAAAAAGAACGTCTTGTGCTGATGTCACTGTAGCATATTTGTGTATCCAAAACCAAATATATGCAGGATTCCTACTTTATTTGTCTAGACCTTTGTCCAAGCAGAATTCTGTCTTCATTAAAAGATAAAACTCAATTTATGATAAAAAAGAACTCGTATAATGCATTCCTAATTCCAATCGATCAATTCCTTTAGTTCCTAGTTGAAGTTTTTCTTGTGACGGATCAGAGACAGGACTTCAGTCAGGGCTAAAACACTGATCACAATGCAATTTCTATGCCAAAATGCGACTTAACTACAGTACATATTACTGAAATGCATATTATGAATATGGATCAATAAAACAAATCAAATCTATACATATATAATAGTAATATACAATATTTGTTATATTTTAGAATACAAAAGTATTACTACTTGACTCCAGCAGAGGGGGGGGGCTGGGGGGGCTGCACCCTCCCAGACCAGCTCAGCACCAGTGACTCCAGTGACTCCAGTGCAGGGTCTAGATTCCAGAAGAAAAACCATTCTACTCTGTTTTTCTGCTTTTTGACCAGATCAGAGTTTAGATCGTATAATGAATTCAGTCAGAACTCGTGAAGACGTGAAAACACGTCTCCATGCAGACGCCGTCCCAGCACGAGTCCAGGACCAAGAGGAGGAGAGGACGCCTGAGGTCAATGAGGCCAGTCACTGTGTGTGTGTGTGTGTGTGTGTGTGTGTGTGTGTGTGTGTGTGTGCAAAATGGAATTAAAACAAGAAAACAAAATGAATCACTTGCTTACCAGTGAAAATCCTTTCATCAAACATTCTGAAACACAAAAAAAGAAAAGCAGAACAGGCCGTTAGTTAGTCAGAGAGTTCAAAGCCTGCTTCAGCTCCCAGGGCAAGACCATGATGCAAACACTGTGTGTGTGTGTGTGTGTGTGTGTGTGTGCGTGTGTGTGTGTGTGTGTGTGTGCATGTGTGTGTGTGTGTGTGTGTGTGCGTGTGCGTGTGTGTGTGTGTGTGTGTGTGTGTGTGTGCGTGCGTGTGTGTGTGTGTGTGTGTGTGTGGGAACATATCATTAAAAGCTCTTTAAGCACATTAGCTGCTCTTTAAACAATCAGTCTCAGTCAAACAGTAATGGATTGAGTCCTTCCACCCATCCGAGCCTCCGCCTGCTAACATGTGAGGCTGGAGGGGTCGTCCTCCTCATCTGCACGTCTGCGCCTCAGACTGGGATGGGACGCTCCGAGACTTTCTGTTTACCACGACTTTCATCTGTAATCGCTCCACTACCTGACTTATTACAGCCAGATGACCTAATTTCTGTGCTTTTGTTTTGTTTTTGGAGCTTCGGGGTCACTGCTGAACGAGACTAATAGCCTCCAGCTGTGCTCGCAACAACACGCCAGAGCGGCAGGCTGGGAAACGTCCTTATCAAGCTCAGTCTCACGCACACCCAACAGCGTCTGGCCCAGTGCGGTGGCCTTATTAGGACATCTCCAGAATCTGCCCTCGACCGGACACGAGTCTGAAGACAGTCACTGTTCTCCCTCGTCCATACGAACACAAAGGGAGCGCCTCCACACCTGCCTGGAGCTGCTGCCACCTGATCAGCCACTACCCTGACCATTCAGCATCGTTCTCTGGACCAGTTAGTGATCCAGTTAGGATGACGGGGTGATGAGTCTGAGACTGTGTAGTCTGATCCTGGGCAGCACTGTTTATGTGTAGGAATGTCCTGTAAATTCATCTCAAAGCTAAACGAGAGACGGATGAAAAAGGAGCATGTATCTACAGAGCTGCTGACAGTGTTTGTGTGTCTGAGAACATCTGCTGGGTGTTCTGCTCCATCCTGCAGCATCACTAGAGCTGCTTCTAGGTGACCTGCTGTTAACACCCACCAAACGCTCCTTCTGGCTGACTCCTTCTCTTCTTCTAAGTTTAACCTGATCTCAGACAGTGTAAGAGCCAGCTGGTCCTGAACGGTGACTTCTTATTGTGCCTTCCAGAAGCTGGACTCGTTCTAGATTATTTAAGACACTTTCTGGACCTGGACGAGAATGAGAATCTTCACAGAAATTCTCAAATCCTCATAGAACATGGAGGATGAGATCTGGCATAGCTAACTCTAGGTGGTGTATGAACAAACATTATTGTATGAGTTCCTGTGAGAAAGAGTCCTGGACCCTGGATCTCACCTCTACATCATGTTCCCATTACCCAGCAAGGAGCATGCATCTGTTTGCCTGCACGTGTGTAACTGAGCAGCTTATTACGTGGAAATTAAATTACGTCGTTGTTGCACGTGATAGCGTGTGAGTGTCATTATCAGCGAGGTGGCAGAACTTTGAGGCTCCGCGCTCTGAAGCGCAGGAATTAACCATCCGTCGGCCTGAAAAACCCCACGCGAGCAGAAAAGAACACGAGGCTCTGCATCTGGAACATCTCTCAATGACAATGGGAATGTGATGTAATTCGGAATTAATCACATTTTCAATCTTTCCTAATTGTATTAGCGCTAATGAGCTGCCTGCAGGATTCGTTAAAAGATGTGTTATCTCAAACAAGGCATGGCGGCTCATTTAGATCAGCCTAAACAAATGGAGGAGCAGCCGCAGTATGCTGGGGGGGGGGAGCAGAGGAGGAGAGGAGGGGAGCAGAGGAGGAGAGGAGGGGAGCAGAGGAGCCGTTTGGGACGTGAATGGAAGCAGAAGGAAACAGACGTTTAACTGACAGATGGAGGAGGCTGGCTCTGGATCGCTCTGCGGCTGCTTATTAAAAACCTCTAAAGAAGGAGTTGAGGAGAGCGACCGCCACGACGGAGCCGTGATGGAGGATGAGACGTAATGAGGCGCAGCATCACGCCGCGGGCCGTCTCCTGGAGGAGCCGGGCGCCGCCCTGGGTACCGTTTGACGATGAAGCGGATCCCGTGGCGCTCGTCCAGGATGCGCTTGAGCTTGGGGACTCCGTAGGTGCAGGGCCTCTTGAAGGGGATCTGGTCGGGGATGCCGATGATCTCCACGGCTCCGGGGTCGCAGGCGATCTTGCGGTAGGGAACAGGCACCATGTGGTCCAGGCCCAGAGCCTCGGCTGGGGGAGGAGAGCAGAGAGAGCCTCAGCTAACAGCCTCAACCCTGCAAATGACTTGGTGAGATTTAGAAGTGCTACATTATTTATCTCACTTTAACGGCTAATTTCTTATTTTAAATCAAGCACTTCTCATTATTATTTAAAGAAGTCTTGTCCAGTGAATTTCTTTTAGTCTTTATCTCACTGTGAATTGACCAGAACAGGACGTGACATCACATGACTGTGACCCCTGTCACTGACTGTCACCCTGAGACCTGGGAAGGTAACCTGGATGCTAGCCTGCTCTACCAGCTCTGACAGGTGAAGGTAACCTGGATGCTAGCCTGACAGGTGAAGGTAACCTGGATGCTAGCCTGCTCTACCAGCTCTGACAGGTGAAGGTAACCTGGATGCTAGCCTGACAGGTGAAGGTAACCTGGATGCTAGCCTGCTCTACCAGCTCTGACAGGTGAAGGTAACCCGGATGCTAGCCTGCTCTACCAGCTCTGACAGGTGAAGGTAACCTGGATGCTAGCCTGCTCTACCAGCTCTGACAGGTGAAGGTAACCTGGATGCTAGCCTGACAGGTGAAGGTAAGCTGGATGCTAGCCTGCTCTACCAGCTCTGACAGGTGAAGGTAACCTGGATGCTAGCCTGCTCTACCAGCTCTGACAGGTGAAGGTAACCTGGATGCTGGCCTGCTCTATCAGCTCTGACAGCTGAAGGTAACCCAGATGCTAGCCTGCTCTACCAGCTCTGACAGGTGAAGGTAACCTGGATGCTAGCCTGCTCTACCAGCTCTGACAGGTGAAGGTAACCTGGATGCTAGCCTGCTCTACCAGCTCTGACAGGTGAAGGTAACCCGGATGCTAGCCTGCTCTACCAGCTCTGACAGGTGAAGGTAACCCGGATGCTAGCCTGCTCTACCAGCTCTGACAGGTGAAGGTAACCTGGATGCTAGCCTGCTCTACCAGCTCTGACAGGTGAAGGTAACCTGGATGCTAGCCTGACAGGTGAAGGTAACCTGGATGCTGGCCTGCTCTACCAGCTCTGACAGGTGAAGGTAACCTGGATGCTAGCCTGCTCTACCAGCTCTGACAGGTGAAGGTAACCCAGATGCTAGCCTGACAGGTGAAGGTAACCTGGATGCTAGCCTGCTCTACCAGCTCTGACAGGTGAAGGTAACCCGGATGCTAGCCTGCTCTACCAGCTCTGACAGGTGAAGGTAACCTGGATGCTGGCCTGCTCTATCAGCTCTGATACGTGAAGGAAAAGCATCCTGTGCACAGGTTCAGAGGAGAGGGACGTAACTCCAACTTCTTGTGGAACAATATCTTCAAGGAGTGATAAGAGCTGCGAGCTCAGAAAAAACAAAAAAGAATCAATCTGCTCTGGAAAACGATCCTCTCTGCTTTAGAGCGAACAAACTGCTCGTCTGA
The DNA here is from genome assembly GCA_029224185.1 of Karalla daura. Classification (NCBI taxonomy): domain Eukaryota; kingdom Metazoa; phylum Chordata; class Actinopteri; order Chaetodontiformes; family Leiognathidae; genus Karalla; species Karalla daura. The sequence continues at coordinate 20,260,930 of CM055204.1, read as the reverse complement.
ACACTTCTCCGCTGCGTGGAGAAACAAAGCAGAAGCCAGATCTTCTCTGGGTTTACAGTGTGCTTACACCACCCTGTCTCCAGTCTCAGAGTGAAACAGATCAAACCCAAGCACTGACCCAGATCCATCAGCCTCCCCAGCCTCATCACTGCCTCCCTCTGTGTGTGTGTGTGTGTGTGTGTGTGTGCGTCTCCTCACCGTATCGGCTGTTGAACAGGATCTGAACACACTCTCTCAGCGTGTTGATGTCTTCAGTTTCCCGGATGAAAGAATCCCACTTTTCTGCAAAGACAGGAGCGGCTGTCAGCGCCACAGTGCCGAGCAGCCGCCCGGTACGCGGCTCTGCACTCAGTCCAGCTCACATCCAAAATTAATCTGCTCAATCTGCTCAATATCAACCCGGGAAATTAACGCAAGCTCCTTAGAGGATTTACTCCCGACAACTTAGTGGCTTAGTCCTTAATGTTTGAGGGTTTGTATGGTTCAGCCCTCCATCGGTAAACAATACTTTACAGTGTGTGAATCCGAGCAGGACGCCTGAGAACCAAGAAGATGTTTAATAAAACACAGTAAATCCTCCTCTGAGGAGGAGTTTTAACCTCCATCAAGACTTCAGATATTGAAGTCTCGGAGTTTGAGGCTAATCCTGGTGAGATTATGAGACTACTTATTGATACGTTTGTGAAGAGATAATGTAAAGCTCTACAACATGAACGTATAGTAGATAATCACATCTAGACTTTCCATCACTGAGTTTTAAATACATTTCTATACTATGATACATGTCTGGACTGTTTTCAGTCTGATTATGTCGTCTTGATCAATTCTAGTCTGATTTCTACTGTGTTCCTGTACAGTGAGTACCAGACATGTCACAGCCAGAGTCACTATCTCTCTCTCTATCTCTATCTCTCTCTCTCTCTCTCTCTATCTGTTGATTAGAAGTGCAGCAGCTACAGAAACAACCGTTTCCTGCAGCCTTATACTCATGCTTTCTGACTTGCAACCTAACTTGAACCCCTCATATGTTTAAATACAAAGTTATCCAAACTCTAACAAAGTCCTAAAACCAGCACTTCTACCATTTTTTTCCAGACTAAAATAAAAGGGTATTATTAGTCAGCTCCATCATTATGAGGTCTTATCTACAAGACGTCTGCAGTAAACGCACCCAAAAGTAACAACTACCTGTTTTTCAAGGCAGAAAAATGGTTCTTTAATCACATAAAAACACACAGTCAGACGTCTCCCTTTGATTCCCAGTGACAGGTGGGTCTGGAGGCTGTTTTTCCTTAAGCAGCGCTGACACCTTTCATCTAATACTGGGAGAGCAATTACAAACTGTTGTGTCAGGGAGTCTGTGTGACTCACACACACCTTCCTGTAACTCTCAGTGAAACAGCCAGAGACGCAGCTGTCAGACGGGCCCAGACGCAGGCGCTCTGGCTCTCCATCTACAGCCCGTCCTCCTCAGACCCGCCCCCCCCCCCCCCCCCCCCCCCCCGCCTCACCTGACTTCTCGTGCACGATGGAGAAGAGCAGCCTCTTGGAGATGTGGATGCCGGGGGGGCTCTGGCCCTGCTCGCCAGGTAGCCTCGTTATCTCATCTGCAAGAAAACGCCGCTTCACTTTAATACATTCAGCTCCACCCTCCAGAGGGAGAATACGAAGAAAGCGTCCAATTCAGCTCAATTAGTTCCCTCCGACGTCGGCGGGTACTCGACTTAATCATGTAATGAAGGGCAGAGATGTGAGCGCGTTATCCGCCGGCTGCAGGTGTGAGTTACAGACGCAGACGGAGCGGGATGCGAGCGCAGCCGGGCCGCGCTGAAAGACTAAAGTCAAGTGCTGCTTTGAAGCAGTAATGAGCCGCCAGTTCAAAGCAGGCGGCGGCTAATTTAGCACTTTACACGGCACAGCGGAGGCTCGGGATCAACCGCCTCAGACAGGGATTCCACTCTGACTCGTCATCATCAGGACTGAGGAGGAGGTTCCTGCGGATCCTCCTCCTGGCGCCTCTTACCACTGCTGGCTCCGTCTTTGACACTCAGGCTCTTGTCCGAGCCCGGGGTCCAGCTGGATCCTCGCTCCTTGCCCAGGTTGAGCAGCGACATGGGCTTGAAGTCCAGCTTCCCGTCCGGGTGCGGTTTGGACGACATGGGCATGCCGTACAGGAAGCTGGACAGCACAGAGCTGCTGGAGGAGGCGGGGCCCGAGCAGGCCCCGCCCTGGCCGCTGGCTTTGCCCTGGCCGTGGCCGCTCGGAGCCGAGGCCACGGCGGCAGAGGAGGAGGAAGAAGACGAGGAGGAAGAGGAGGAGGAGGAAGAGTTGTGATTGACATCGGTGCAGGTCTTGGCTTCTCGGGGCAGATCTTCTGCAGGCCTGAGGACAGACGAGGAGCAGGAATCCTTCAGTCAATCAACACCTTGTTAATGAGACCTCGTCTGCAGCATCACATCTTTCAGTTACATCTCCAGCCATTAAACAGACCCCAGATCAGCTGGGAAGGAGCAACGCTGCAAAGAATGAATCAAACCAAAGGTGGAGTTCATCAAAATAAACCTTTGGTACCAACTAGTGGCTCTGACTCTCCACTATTCACTATCAACACACTACACTTAACAGTCAAACTATTTGGAATGTGCCTGAGTACAAGCAACACACTCATGAAAGACTTCTAAATACTTTTTGAGAGTTTTAATTTTCACACCCTGGTCACAGAGAGGTCATTAGATCAAGCGGTTTCCTCCAGACACTCGACAAATTCATCCAGACAAGCATCAAACTGTTTGTTCACGTTCTGCATGCTCTGCAAAAGCGACTGTATTCCACAACATTTACAGTATGAATGAAGTGTTGAAAGTACCAGATGAGATGGAGGGACTCGTATGTTTTCCCTGTCTTTCATATTAACTTACAGCTGGCTTTTTTAGTTGTTCCATGGATTTAAATGTCGGTTCAGGCCTTTCTTTATGGCTCTGCTCCTGCATCCTGACTGTGTGTGATGGGCTCGTTGCTCTGCTATTTTTAAGTGTTGTTCCTTCTTCTTCTTCTTCTGGGGCTGGGAAAGGTTTGGCAAGTGGCCGCAGCCCCGAGTATGGGCCTTAACAACACTGACACTGTCCTCCCGGTGTTTTCAGGCCGCTCCTAATGAAGTTAATGATACAGTTGTCCAGACAGGAAACTTCCAATTTGTCCTGGACGCAGTCACGTGATCGCTGGTATTAATGGTGGAGAGCAGAGTGCAGGGAGGCGTTTCTGCTCTAACCAGGCTGCGTGGCTGTAATGCCAGGCTGGTGCCACGTCCCAGGATGAGGTGAGGTGATGCCGTCCAGCTGCAGTGACCTGTCGGAGCACTGAGTCAGCTGTCCTGTGACCGTGACCGCGCTCAGCGTACGTCTGGATCACAGCGGCGTGCAGACGCACCATCGCAGCGCGTCCCTCTCCACTTTGTGACTCACATCACGTAATGTGATTTCACCAGGGACGGAGACGAGGGAGGAGAGTGCCTGCCTTTCTACTTCTTAGGCCACTATCAAGATGAGAGATTCTTTCCAGAGTTGTAAAAGCTCCCGTCTCGGTTTTGTAAGACTTCCCGGATCAGGCATCATTATCGTCTTAGCGGTGCCTGAAACAACACCAACAACGCTGTCTGTTCTTAAAAAGTCTCAACGCCCACAAAGGAAACTATTTACTGCCGTTGACGCTGCCCTATCACTGAGTCCTCACCAGCAGAGAGGAAGTCGCAGGCACCGGCAGGAACCCAGGACCCGGACAAAGAAGGAGTGCTATGGTCTGCTCGGTCTGACCAGGCTTTCTCAGGAGGCAAACTGACTGTTTCTGCAGAGCTGCACTGCTCACATCACTGGGTATGGGCAAACAGATACGCAAGCTGAAGAAAGAAACTGGGCCTGACCATGGAAGTCAAAGACAAAATCGTACCAAGACCTGAAATCCTGAAATCATGCAGTGAGAACTTGGCATTAGAGAGAACAGTTCTGATCTAAAGCAGCTCAAAGAGTTGAAGGATTTTAAGAAAGAGCTGAGATTATTCTAGTGAGACGGGGCTCTGAATCTGAATGACCTGAGACCTACTTCTCTATGTATTCTTGGGATTATTCAGATAATAGAGAGGATATGGAAAGATTCTGTCTGGGCTGTTGTGTCGTGTGATTTTGGCTGCTGGATTGGAAAAGTACTGGAAAAGTACTCTCATGTTATAGGGGACCGGGAACAGATACGGTGGACACATCTGGATAGATACGGTGGACACATCTGGATAGATGCATTCCAACTAGAAACAAGAGCCAGTGAAGCTCCAATGTGTTGGCTGGCCTTCCTTTGAAGCCAGTGGAGAGCCTCAGACATGAGGCATGACTGGAGACAGATCTGCAGAGCAGCCTGTGACCAGTGCTAACCAGAGCTAAGCAGCCACACACATGCATATGTCTCTGCTGAGCATTAGAGGCTCTGCTCTGCCACACTTCCTTCCTCCCTCCACATTTGGAAGCCATCACACGGGAAACAGCCACTTTCATGACCCGAGCGCTGGAAAGTCCGAGCCAGTCCTTTTTGCTGTTCTGTTGTTTTGCAGACTCACCTTTTGACGGTGAACTGGATGCGGTGGCTCTGCTCCAGGATCTTCATCAGCGTCTTGGTGTCGTAGTCAGACGGCTTCTTGAGGCTGACGCCCTCGGGCAGCCCGTGGGCCACCACACAGCTGGGGTCCTTCTGGATCCACTCATAAGGCACAGGGACCAGGCTGCTCTTTCCCAGGGCCTCACCTGAACACAGCGTGTGAAACTCAGCAGGCTCAAACGTGCAGAAACTGGCAAAAACGAAAAGTTGCTTCTCCCCAAGGCTCTGGAAGAGCCTGCCCGCAGTAATCAGGCCTGTCTAATCATTAAGCTGCATCTAAAAGCCTGTTTTCATCTTGCTTTTAGCTCAGTCATATTTTGTTTTGACAATTCTCATCTTGTCCTTTTTATCTGCCACTTTGCATCAAAATGCGATATATAAATAAGATGACTTGACTAGAGCCGGCTCTGCCCACAGATGAGTAATAGTCCGAATCAGATGAAGGAAACTGCTTTGATTGGATTGAATGTGATTGGCTCAGTGATAGGCAGTAATGAAGGGGCCCCAACAGCCCTGAATGGACTGTTTCTCTGCTCATATAGGCAGTGTGTAGGATCGGGATGAGGCAGACGCTCGGCTCCTTACTGTAAAGCACAGTGAAGACTTCCTCCACCATCTTCCTCAGAACAAAGATGTTGGACTGGGCGTCCTGTGGCGCTCTGGCTTTGCCGTGCTCGCCGTCCTTGCTCAGCTTGCTCCCCTCGCCGTCCTGGTCTTTGGTATGAGCGCTGGCTGCGGTCAGATTCTGCAGGCACGGGAGCCCTGGAGCGACAACACACGCCACATCTCACCAGCTCTGGCTCACCAAGACCAGACCCTTCCAGGTCCGACTGTTTCTGCTTTTCCTCCTATTTCTCCTCCAAAAACACTATCAGTGCTTGGACTTCACCTGCTCTAAAAGCAAGAAGAATGAGAGTGTAGCTCCTGAAAACTAATGAATATATTACCTTTTGAAAAATGGTACCATATAAAATGAATGACTCTGTCCGTCTAGAAGGCGTCTGGATGGATGTAAAGCATCTCCAACAAGGTGATTAAGTAGGCAAGGCCGAGCCTCTCACTCCAGATCTTGCTCATTTGTTGCAGTTGAGGTCCAGCTACCTGAGACCTGAACAATCACTGTTTCCTTCCGACTCTAAACAAACTGCGGCGTCTGTTCCCTGCGAACCGGCAGGAAAAACTCATTCCACCTCGTAAACGCAGCCTGATAAAATTAAACTGTGTAATGGGAGGTCACAACCCCCTCAAAGTGGTGTTATTAGTCGGGGAAAGGCTGCGGTGGCGGGCCATTATTTGCTGCTGCAGCGTTGTGTGCAGGGTCAACAGAGCAGGCTTAATGTCTCAACACTGATCGAGCCTCCAACCCGCTCACACGCTCAATTCAATTTGGTTAAGACGGGAGCATTTCCTCATTAGACACGGGGACGGTTTCACCTCGTGTCTGAGCTCGCGGTGGAGGCCGTGCCAGCACCATGCTTTAGCATGTGAGAGGAGGGCCTGTAGTGTTGGCTTAATGCACGCTGCCAGGGGACCGGGCACAGCTCCGCTTCCCTCTGCAGCCACATCGACCTCTATCACTGAGACGCTACAGCAGAACAACTGGGAAGAACGCAGTTGCGTGCAGTCGGTTTCTGTTTTGCAAACACGTCAAAGGGTTCTGCCAAATGAGACGTGACAGGACATTTTATCTGGGATAAAAAGCGCTCCTCCTCTGTTGATTCGATCTGTTTACAGTGACGTAACCTTCTATTGAGCAAAGCTGCAAGTCGCTGCAGTCATGGAGGTTTATTTGCATATGTGTGATTGCAACACTCGAGCAACGAGCCTCTGCTCTGAGAGCAAAGCGGTGCAGGCAGTCAGAGCTTACGGCAGAACTTGTAGAAGTCTGTCTGGATTTCCCTCCTGGAGTTGAGGAACACTCTGCCCCGCTCGGTGCCCACGGCGATCACGCTGTCCTCGTGGATGGTGACGCAGGCCACCTCGGCGTTGAGCTTGGACATGGCCATGCACTGGGAGGAGACACAGGAGCGTCAGGGCTGCAGCGAGCAGCTACTGAGACAGCCCAGACCACTGGGCTTATGTGGCACGGGCACAATGAGCAACGCACAGAGCATGAATGAGCAGAGGGCAAACCATCGTGTTTTACAGAACAAAAGCAACATCGGCTACTTGCACCTTGATTTACAGTTGCTTCTTGCAGCTGTTCCCTCTGGATTCTCATAAAATCTCACCTCTTAAGGAAGATGGACGATCAAAACATATTGTATTTCCATGGATTTATGAGTCTTGTTTTCATCAGACGTAGAACAGTTCAGTTCACTGGGTTTTTGTGCATTTCTAAGGCACAAACCGAGGACACTTCTGTGTGAAATTTGCATATTCTTCCTGTGTCTATATGGGTTATGTTGGCTTTCATTTAGCTACAAATAGGAAAGACAATGGGTGAGATACTTCATAGCATTGGGTTTTCTCCTGCTACTTGAGTTTCCTCCCACATTCCAGAAACACGGTGAAAAGGTGAAAAGTGCAAGTGTTGTATTGACTGTTTAGAGCAGTTTTCTTCACAGATCTGTGCAGTGTGAGCAGGTAGATGCAGGGGTGTCACAGACACAAAAGAAAACAGAAAACAGAAGTTGATTCAGCATCGGGAAAGCCATGGCAGCTTATAACCATGTTCCAAGGTGGATTTTCTCTGATTTGCTGAGAGCAGCGTATCATCCGTTCATTAGACCACAGAATGAGTTCTCCAGGACGACATGACAGCATCTGTGTGGGTGTGAGACAGGGAGAGAGAGGGAGAGAGAGTCCCAGTCTGGGACGTACCACTGAGTCCAGGGCGGACACCAGACTGGTGAGGATCTCCTGTCTGGCCGACACCAGTGGGAGCGGCGGCTCGGCCCGGGAGTTGGTCCTGATGCCGTCACATGCCAGCTTCCTCATCTGAGCCATGCCTCTGCAGGGACACACACACACACACACACACACACACACAGTGTGAGAGACACACACACACACACACGAGCTGCATTCAAAGCAGCCGCCATCGGCTGCTGCTTCCTGCATGCAAACGTGGTTTAACTTTGGTGCAGAGCATCCAAACAAACTCTGGAGCCCTTTTCCTCTCAGATTAGGTTTTAACTTTCCAGCTCTGAAACCTGTAAATCATTGATAGCCGATGCTGATTTCATCTCTGACCATCAACCACAGGATTAATATATAATAATCTTTTTCATTTATACAGTAGAGCACTTTACATATGGGCCACACAGAACTAAACAAAGGCAGAGTGAAGCATATAAGAAAAATTCCAGAGTATAAAACCAGGATAAAACATGCTTTAAAATGAGGGAGCACTCTTGTCAATATGCCCACTCTATTAATAAAATGATAAAGACAAGAACAGTTTTGATCATGGAAACACAAGGGAAATTAAGAGATTTGCAAAGTTTTGACAGTTAATCCAACATCATCCAGTAGATGTTGAGACATTTTCATGTAAACGTCATGTTGGGGCAAGATGGAGAAGGAAAAGCGTAGCACAGACTTATCGATTTAAATGGCTTTAAAAGCATCTGTTTTCTCTCTGTTTTCCAGGGTCTTCTGCTCTGTATTAAAGGTGGTGCAGTGGTCGGCAGTGCTTCCTCCAAAACAAATCCATCTGAAGTCAGCGACTCTGTCATCTCAGGCTGCTTATTGCAGTCAGATGATGTCACATGAGCTGCTTTATAATTCATTTTCTCTCCTCGGCAGATGGAGCGTGACCCAGGATCTGTTCTCACTGACTCCATCTCGCCCGGCTCGGCTTAAAGACACAACTTGGCCTTTCCACAGCTCTCCATTCGACCTGGGGCTTCAAACAACGACCAGACGAGCTCTCAGTGTTGACCGCTACACCGTCATAGAGGCCACTTAAACACCGTCCTCGAGACAGATGCCACACTCATTCCAGCACATAGCACACAACCCAGCCGAACGGCTAGAATAACCCAATGTACGTTAAGTGTCGCACTGATAGGAACGGTTAAAGAAAAAGCGCTCGGCTAAAGCCAGGCACTATGTTCTCATGGCAACTGAAACCCGTCTCCTTGGAAACTAATCTCGGGGCATTTGAACAATGCAGCTCTGGCCTTTAATCTCTACAGACACTGGGAACCATTATACTAGCCTCTGGCAAGCCCGAACCACTGACTCAATAGAGGACAGAGAGGTAGAGAGAGAGAGAGAGATAGAGGGAGAGAGAGAGATAGAGAGAGAGAGAGAGAGAGAGAGAGAGAGAGGAGGGCGGGTGAGCGGGTGGGTGTGGTGGGGTTCAGCTGCACCAGTCTGAACGTGCCAAGTCTATTGGCCATCTAAATCTTCCTCCCCTGAGGCCACAGCAAACATTAGCCCCCCCCCCCCCCCCCCCCCCCCCCACTCCCCACTCCAATCCTCCACCTCCTAAATTATTGCGGTCTCGAAATAGATGGCCTCTTTCCCTCACATATTTAAAAGGCAAGTAGGGGAGTAGTGAGGAGGAGAAAGGTGGCGAGAAGGCGCAGGCTCAGGCCAGTGCCCCATGTCAGCTAGATCCAGCAGCTCTGCGGGACCGTGGTGGGGGCGGGGACATTAACAAGTGGATTTGATAACGTCCGCTCCTTAAAAGGGAAGGGCCGTGTTTTTGTTTCAAGGTTTGTTTGACATCAGAGACTTTTGTTTGTACAGACCAAACGGTTGGAAACAGCAGCTATCGGCGTCTGAGCATGATGAATGTGTGCGTCCTGAAGTGCCGGGCAAAATGCCACTCGGTGGAATTCGTCGTTAACATCTTACGTGAATTTCAATTTACTCCAAAACTCCATAAAAATGTGTTTTACGACCCCCCCACCCAACCCCGAAAAAAAGACCTGTAATGAGATGAAGCTGTGATGCTCACAGAGGGGTAATTAGGCCACAAATCAAAACAATGTCAGTCAAGGAGACCAAGGAGGCTTTAATATTTAAATAGAACAACTTCACGTCATGTTTCTAGTAAACCCAGTGCACTAACTACTACTTTTAAGCTTCCAGATACTTGTAGTAGATGAAAACATAAAGTCAATTTTGTTTTTCACATGAGAAATTTGTGCACTTTCCAACTTCATCTTTTGGGAGAACTTCTCCCTGACTGAGCCTGTTCCTATCACAGGATTTCTGGAACTATCACGCTGACAGGAACTCCCCATAGTCCCTGAAGTTCATCTGTTTTTGAGCAGGTTGCAGTTGTAGAACTGATTTTTTTGGGGAACCCTTTTAGCTCCTAGCCCAGCATGGGTACTTCCCATCCTGGGCTGCGACAACTGTGGGAATTAGTATTAGCCACCATCACCAGACTTCAAAGGTCCAACCAGGGATGCGGACGCACACTACAGAGAACTCACTGGCTCGTGGAGGTTCCTGGAACTCTTCTCAGTGGCTAGTTCTGGAAATTGCATTCCTGTAAATATGCAGCAAAACGAATAGCTCCAGAACTGTGTTTGAGTGGGAGCTTTTTTGGTCCTACTTCAGGGTAGGTTCTTTCTGTACTTGTAGTGTAGTGGGAACCTTCAATAACATAAGCGTTTATTGGTAATTGGTTGAAGCATGGATGTAAAGGAGGTTTATATTTAGAGGCCCTCAGTTCCAGATGGCTTCACTTTGGCCTGGAGATCCAAAAGCAAACTAGATGAAGTGCACTGGGCTGTAGTTCCTCTTAACTCTCCACAGTAGGTAGTTCTAAGAAAGTGCTTAAGCATTTCAGAATTGTGCCTTCGTGGGACTCTTAGCTCCTACTTCAGGGTCGGTTCTTCAGAGCAGGAACAGATGATTAAAGTATCTGCTGATTGGCTGTAAGCATATCGACAACCAGAACTTTCAGAGGCATGCCATGAATGGAGGACAGCCCACCGGGTTCCTCCGAACTCTCCTCAGTGGCTGGTTCTGGGAAGTGATCTCCAATAAATGTTCCGTGTGAAAGCAGTCATGGTCCAGATGACCACAGGGACTTGGACCACAGTGGTTGACTGTCCTGCTTCCTCGTAAACTCATCAGCTGGTCTTTTTATGGCTCTGACGGTGGTGGTTTAAGGTCAGGGCTGGACCCCGGTGGTAGGTCTGAAGCCACGGAGCAGTGATGAAGGGACCGTCTCACGCACTGCTTAATGTTGGCCATGGACCGGCTCTAGAGCGTGTCATCCTCCACAAGTGATGAGAGAGGCGTATATTCCAAACCCTCACAATAGCAGCTTTGGAAGCTCCTAATAAAGTGGAGACCTCCCTAGAGAGGTCAAGGTGAAAAACACCACCAACGATGTCGGCACGCCATGCCAACGCTCCTCGCCCGCCTGTGGCTCTTTATAGCACGAGCTGGCACAACCCATTACCATTAACACCACACTGGTCCCAACAAGGTTAACCAACACACGCAGACAGGCCAGGCCACGGTAGCGTGATAATTCCTGTCAGGTCTGAATGGATGTGCGAACACATGAAACTGTGAAACAATCAAGGTCAAAGTTTGGCACATGCTTTCACAGGTTGCTACAATACAAAGGGGTTTCTGATATCATTCAGTCTAAATGGTTGAATGGCTATGGAACATTGTTTTCCTCTGAAATGACACAAGGGAATCCTACAGTCCATTCATGCACATTTCTGGTGTCTTTTCATGCTTATCTGGCAACCGAACTTTGACTCACGAGTGACCACATAGCTTTACATTCCCGCACAGCTTCGCAGCCTGTTAATGTGTAAAGTGGAAAACGGAAGCAACTACAGAGAACGTATGCGGTCCATTCTGATTCACCCATTTCTTACATTTGATTTCAATGTTTGAAATGTACTCAAAAATGATGATGGTGAAGATGGTTTTTTGGGTGAAAATTTCAAACTAAAAATCTCCTTGAACATCTCTTCTTCCATGAGCAAAATCAGTTGAGCTTACAAAACATCCAGAACCAAAATGGTTGTGCTCTCTCAGGCTGAGCTGAGCTGAACGTGTCCTCTCAGAGGTCTGTCGGAGTGTCTGACGGTGACTCCTGCTCCGGAGGACGCTATCTGAGAGACACTGCGGCCTTTCGCTGACTGACAGAATGTAAACAGAAACTCGTTTGTTGATCTCCCTACGAGAGCTCCACGGGGTAGCTTTCACTCCATCTTTTTATAGCCTTTTAAGGAACTTGGCAAAGACAAAATACTACAATTTCCATTTGGACAACAAGCCACAACAAACCACACTGAGTGTGTGTGTGTGTGTGTGTGTGTGTGTGTGTGTGTGTTTACTCGCTGACACTGTTATAGTGCTCCTTTTTTGTTTACATGCAGCACAGTCCTGTGGATTCAGGTCGGCGTATGACTACAAACACATGCTGTTTTGAGAGCTGAATTTAGATGGAGCGGAAACCACGCCTGCATGTCTAGATAAAAAAGAACGTACTCGTCAGTTTGATAATGATAACACAGCTCGACTCCTACGGCCCCAGCAGGTGCACGAGGACGATGTCAAGTCGAGTGGAGTCTGTACATGCCTGCACAACGCTCCTAAGACATCTTATTAGGGAAGAAAAGGGAACGTGCAGCTCTGTGGGAATCCCACAAACATGCAGAGCCCTTCACACAAGCATTCTGTGAGAAGCCATGGGCTCAGCAAGCAAAATAAACCAGATAATTTGAGGATTTCAGCCCCCGAGACGAGCTGTAATGTGCTGTTCACGTGCATGTACATAATCAAATGTCGGGACAACGGAGGGAGCAGCTTTTATGTCACTGTAACTGACTCCTTGATGCACAAAGTTAGCCTGAGTGAGACCTCAGCTCAGTGAGGAGGTGGTTTGGCTATAAAAGAGCAATTTCACAAAACAATAAATGCATTTCATTACCTCAGTGTGATGCCGAGGGCTAGACAACTACAGTGAGTCCAAAACAAAAACTTCAGCAAAACTGTCCTGAGAGCAGAATTACTCTGAAGAGCGGTTATAATATCTGTGTGTCACCCCGGGTGTATATTTCCGAGGTAACTACCCAGCTGCATTTTAAAATCGCCTCATTTTGTACTGGGAGGTTTTACAGCATCACACACCCAGCGCTCCTTGTGAGGGGAAAACGTTACGGTCTAATAGTTTGCTCTGATATGTAACTACCTCGCCTGGCTACAAACTGAAAATACTCCACCTTTTGATTTCATGTTGTGTTCGAGTAACAACAAGGAGGTCAAAGCATGTTCTCACAGTCCAAAAACGTGTGTGTGTGTGTGTGTAGGTGTGTGTTCACATCTTTTTGAATGAAGCCTGGTTTGTCACTCATCAAAAAGTAGGAGCTCAGTTCGTCTCTCCTCGGGGTCCAGACAGCGTCTGGCTGCAGATTCAGACCATAACTAATGATGCGCGGGTGACCATGGTACGTCTGAAGGATGCAGGGTTTGTTAATCACGTGGTCAAAAATCTGAGCAGTAAAACTGTGACTGAGCTGCAGAAGCCAGTCTTCGCACCAGTCTTATGACAAATCATAACAGACATCTCCTCTCTCTTTATTGACGATATGACACATCATAACGGGGGAGATTTGCTTTTAACTGCACACCCGTCACATGACAGCAGACAGGAGTTATTGTACTCTGAAAAGCTGGACCCAGGAGGAGAAGAATGAGAAAAAAGCTTCAAAGCACAGGATATGAGTGAGGGCTGGGGTGTAATAAATACAGTCTGTTGACAGCGTGTCCACGAGCTCCACTACTCGTCTCGTCTCTTCACTAAAGTTGGACTCCAGTCAGTTTTAGAGTGAAAACTTTCTCGTACCAGACAGAACGAGAAGAAAAGTAGCCAGTGTCCTTCAGCTTTACACCACACCGCTTCTGTTTTACCTCTGCTACAAAGCTGTATTTAATTAACAGCTACCTATCAGTGATCTATTGTTTATCTATTGTTATATCTTCCTTGTCTTCCTTGTCTAGTTATGATAATTTCTTGGCAGTAACTCCGGTTCAGGATCTGGATCCTGCCTGTTTACAATACTTTTTAAAAGTTGTGTGGAAATCCCTGAATGGCATTTCCCTGTAACGTCAAGCCGCATCTCCTGTTCCCAGAAACCTCTCAGACTTTCTCAAAGCCACAAACTGATTTCAGGACAAGTCAGAGGTGACTCTGTGATGACCTAAAACTGTGTAATAAAGGGGTAATGTTCACATCCTATCCTGGATGGATGTAACAACTACTCCTGATGTTCAACATGCATGCAAACTTCCAGCAACTTTTTTGTCCAGGATTCTGCAATAAGTGCTTTTAGTTGATAATTCAAATGTCAGCAGTATTGACACAAACCATTTAGACATGGATAAGACCTGACATTTGATTGAATCCAGTCAGTTTAAGTGTAAAACATTCTTGTACCAGACATGAGGAGCGTGACATCCTTCAGCTTCACACCAGATACTATGAATTCACCAGATCCAAGTTCCTACCTATTTTCTGTGATTATTTGTTGTTTTAGGGGGTGGGACATAACTCATTCTGCTGGACCTCTGCTACAAAGCTTCCAAATAGTGATCTATTGTTAAATACCATTGTAACTATCTGATAACAACGTCCAGCAAGGCTTTTTGTCCTTCCATACATTTACAGTGTTTGAAGTGTTGTTTAAGTGTACTAACACTGCATAAATGTATTGTCAATGTACTTGGATACTATTCATTTGTGGTTATGCTTCTTTACGATCCTTGTCTAGTTGTGATAACTATTTGCCAGTTAATCTGGTTCGGGATCTGATCCTGACTGTTTATACGACTTGGAGCGGAGGAAATCACTATTCGTATCCTTTCTTTGATGGCATAAAGAAATCCAAACTACGCCTGTATATCTCTTTTTAAATAGCATTTGTTGTCGTTTGGAAGGTTGAACATCACTCAGACTGTTATGCCTCAACTACGAGGCTTGACTTCTTCTAAAGATCTGGCTGTGTTTGTCCTGGCACACACTAAACTATGTTTCAAGTGTTGTTTTCTGTACTAATGCTGCATAAGTACAGTAACTATTTATTAGTGCTTATGGTTGTTGAAGATCCTGGTTTAGTTGCAAGAAGCCCTTGTCAGTGAATCCGGATCAGGATCTGGATCCTGCCTCTTCACACTACTTTAGATACCCTGCGGTTTATCGGAGCTAGCCTGGAGGTAGCCGCCGGGCAGTAGGGGCAGACGTTAGCCGGCAGACAGACGCTGTCCCCCGGTCACACACCCCAGCCTAGCGCCGCTCTTACAAGGTTACACTGAAGCTAAAGGCTAATTTACCCGCTAACGAACAATAACCCTGCTCCGAGACTTATCCCTGTGTGAACACACTAGCTGCCGAGCTAACTGGCTAACAGTGTCATAATAATAACAATAAGAGAGCTCATTTAGCTTAGCATATTTTAGCCTGCCGAGCTAACTAGCCTTAGCTCGCTAGCACTTTTCCTTTCATCTCCTCCCTCCCCCAGCCCCTCAAATTAGGTTATAATCCCTAATTTCCGAACCTTCTGTTACACAAAGAGACACTCCCGGTGAAAAGACACAACATGCACATCAGTAAATAATAAAAAACGGGTCCGAAATCTCACCTTAATTAGCGATTAAATAGCCTTGTTGCTGCTGTCAATCCCGGAATAGGTTTTAATTTCTCGCCCGTTTTAATCCATCACAAACGGCAGAGATTTCACATCCACGATGTCGCCGCTAAAAGATCGTAATCCGAAACATCACGACTTCGATCGCAGCCCCTCGTAGAGTCTATTCCATGTGCATTTAATCTAAGTTTATTCCTGTTTTTTCCTCCTTTAACAGAGCAGGGTGTCCCTTTCCCCTTTCTTTGTTCTGTAATCCAGTAAAATTGAAACTCATTCGCCTCCTGCTAATCCCAGCCCAGCTCAACAACTGCATCTATTGGCTGCGATTTACATACAGGATTAACTGAGGAACCTCTGGGAAAACACACACACATACACACACACACCGAGGGAGAGAGATGATGTGTTTTTTTACCGGGAAAAGGAGGAATACTATTCCTGGGTGGATTTCCTTTATTGTGTTTGTAGGCTGAGACTTTCCTGCAACTTCCAAGATGCAGAAACTCTTGTCACTGACTAACAACTGTGTGATAAAGAGGGGAAGTTCACGTTACACATTTGTAAAGCTCCTCCAAATACTTAATAAATAAGTAAATAATTCCAAATGATGCATATGAAGTGTCACATGACGGTAATGCGATTACTTTCAAGGAAAGACAATTTATAATTTGTGAAATAATATTAAAATGTATATATTAGTACATTAAAACGCAATAATTTTAGTATCAATTTACAAGGTTGTGTCGATATACACTATATATATATATATACATATATATACATATATATGTATGTATGTATGTATGTATGTATGTATGCATGTATGTATGTATGTATGTATAAAACGCAATAATTTTAGTATCAATTTACAAGGTTGTGTCAATATACACTATATATATATATATATATATATTCTCTTTCTACCATATTCTTTCTACCAGAGTGGAGAGAGTTCAGCATCCTTTAGCTACTTCTATGTGACTTGTTTATGTGATCTGTGATCTTTCCTCTCTTCTTTTGAAAATGTGTTGTAATGATACATCAACAAGGTCCAGCAAGGCTCATGTTTTCAACACATATACTGCAGTAATAATGCATATTTATCATGCAAATGTGCTTGGCCTGTACTATTTATTTGTGGCTGTGCTCATTTACTTGTATTGTGTGTCCTCCCTGTGTGGTTGTTACACTGGAACTGTGTTGCAGTGGACCTGGTTCAGGATCTGGATCCTGCCTGTTTACACTTTGGGAAGCTGGGTGGAAATCACTGAGCAGAACCTCTCAAATGGCTTTTATGATTTTATGTCTCTCAATGTCATACGTTCATTTTGGGAGTAGTCATAATTGGTTAAACAGCAGTTTGGAGGCTGCTTACGATTGCCTAAACACAGTGCAGTAAAGGGGGTAAAGTTCATGTCATATCCCTGGGGGAAGCAACAAACACTTCTATAAATAACTAATCCACAACTTGTGTGTAAACTTTCATATCACTGTAATCTGATGTGCTTGTGCAGGCGTCTGCGGATTGGTTTTTAGTTATTTATTTAAATGTCAGCAGTGCTGCCCTCCAGAAAGAAACACACACAAAAAACAAAAACAAAACACTGAGACATGGATACAACCTGACAATAGCCGAGGCCGACAAGCAAACGTGATTTATCCGGAGGTTAGAAATCCAGAGACTGTAAACAAACAGGCCCCAAAGTCTGGATGTTTCATCTTCACCAGGAAGATATTTAGCTCCACTCTGCTTTTTTCCCTCTCTCCCTCTCTCTCCACATTAAGAACCGACTGCTTCCTCTTCTGGTCGACATGCACCAAATATTTGCCTACGACTGGTGTATGATTTGCAGGAGGGTTTATTTTAACTTGCGACTGAGTGATGGATGGATGAGGAGCTCTTTGGTTGCTGGCACACCCCACCGCCTTATTAGTGGCGTAAACTCCGACACTGCTTTGAATCCGACCTGCGCAGGCGTCCCTCGTCCTCTGTGTTCTTGCTCTCGAAAAACAAACACAAGTATGAAAGAGTGTGAAATGAAACACCAGCAGCCCTTGCCCACGTTGTTAATATTTAATGACTCAATCTCCGAAACCATTGCAGCAATAATCCAAAGGGTGCGAACCCTCCAGCTGAAAAGTCCATGTACAAGATCCAATGGAAAAATTTAGTTTTGTTTTTTGTGACTTGACCTGAGCGTGCTTCACTCGGGGAGACACGACTCCGAGCTCTTTTTTTTTCTTCTTCTTTCTTTCCCACGTCACTCACCTCTGTGTAACATCTGCTGTAAAGCATCAGAGACTCATGACCGGCTACAAAACAGGATCTTCAACGTTTAGTCGATGAAATGGATAAAATAACATTTGGAAGACTTACGGTGGAACAAAAAAAATCCCATCATCACTTTTTTTTTCTTTTAATTTCTGCAAAGTAAATCCAGATGCTGTCAACATCCTGGCCGCCGTTGTTTGGGTTTTCATCTCCTGTCACAGCCCTTCAGTGTTGAACAAATGGTCAGTAAAGTAATCAGGGACATTTCCACACAGCATCGGCTATGTACGTTATGTACCATGTATAATTCATTAATACTATAGCGTATGGATGGAGTCCGTGCTCGTACATAGTCCACAGTAAATAAATGAGATTACTGACGAGGGGTAAGGAGGAGGACCGGTACAGGGTCAGACAGAGTTTAAGACAACGCAAAAAGTCTAAGTTCATTCTATACTGCAACATAACTCCGAGCTGAATTCAGCAGCTTCATTAATATTGACGAGTCCACAAAATGTGCGGAGGCTAAGAGATGGAGAGGGACAACTTTTTCTTTCTTTTCTTTTTCTTTTTTTTTTACAGGAGCTTTGGACCTCGGCCGACACCTAAAGAGAGGATTGGAGGATAAAATGAAATAACATGATGACTCTGGCAGAACAAAAGCTTTCAACTGTTGGGATTTGTTGCATCATGAGAGATGGTGTTGCACTGGACTGAGGGTAACCACGGCAACGATGCTGAGGATGCTGAGGATGCTGAGGATGCGGTCAAGTTTTAGGGGTTAACTTGATTAAGTTTTCTGGTGATGTTGTTTTATTTCATATTTGACAAACTGCTCTGCGTCTCCTTTCTCTTCCGTCTCTTTCATGGTTTTTCTTGTCATGCTCAAAATGTGGATTAACAGCACACTTGGTTTAAGGCTACGACTGCAACAAACTATTAGTGTTTACATAAAGATGTCAAGTAAGTGTTGCTCTCCTCTTGTGGTCAGTCTGCGAGCAAATCGTGGTGTGGTTTTGTTACAGAGAGAACCTTGTTTTTGCTGTTAGAAAAATGCCAAAAGTCTGAGGATACTTCATTATAAAACACAGCTCAGCCTATAAAGACTCCCAGTTTGTTACACTGCAAATACATTGTATAAGTACTGCAATATTTCCATTAGCAGCCAGAAATTCAATGTATTCAAATGAAAAAAAAAACGCTGTTTTCAAGACCCAAATCTAACTGTGAGAAGGTGTTAAATGGAGTAAAAAAATACTTTAACAGGATTTAGATGATTATCAGAATGTGTTGGGTCTCTGTAGGTTTTCGTAAGTAATTTACACAAATGAAGGACCTGCTGACTGCTGAGGATCGGTTTACAGGAGGCTGGAGCTTTTGGGTTGTATTCCTGCCTCAGCATATGATAGAGAGAGAGAGAGAGAGAGAGAGAGAGAGAGAGAATTATGTTGTTAGAGGTGGTTTAGAAGCCGAGTCCAACCTAAACACTCTCACCCTGCCACTGGAATCGATTATGACACAAGTGGATTTTTATAAACTGTGTTTGCAGCTGTTTGTGTTTCATACTCAAAGACAGATTCTCAGTTATTCACAATTATTCCAAACATAGAAAAAAAAGACTATTTTAGTGTGTTTATACGCATCCAATCCCCTCATCAGGTCTCAATTAAGGTGACAGAAGAGCCAAACTCCCTAAGAAAAAAAAAAAAGAAGAAAGAGATCACATCCTCCTGGAAGTCGCTCCGAGTCTCACTGGCCGAGACAGCTCATCCGCTGCGAGCCTTACGAAGCTGAGGAACAGGAAGAAAATAATAAATAAAAAAACAAACAAACAAAGCGGCTGAGAGCCAGTCCTTCACGTCTTCATTGTCCATCAGCCGTTTCTTTGTTCCTCCCCTCAGCTCTGGCTCAGTCCCCGGCAGCTCGCTCGGATCGGCCTAACTACTGTAAAGCATCGACGGTTGTTCTCAGGAGGAGTTGTACCCATAATCTCTCTTCGTGTCCAAGTCCCGGGCCCCTGGTTTCATATTCTTATAGTACTTTGAGCGGTCTTCGTGATTGGCTAATAGGTGCTTTCTTTCTTGCAACAGAACACATAGATTCACTTCGAGATAGAGATTCGCTGATTTGGTTTTAACTGTAAACCGAGACGCTCGTCGAGGCGTCCGGCGCAGGATGGGGAGAGACGGACCGCTGTGTGCTGTCGGATCTCTGCCGCTCATATCAGTGTTGTTCCTGAAAAGACATGGAAAGGGAAAATATGAGGAGTCAGCACCGAGAGGTGATAGCATCATATACACAATAGGTGCGAAATAAAAAGTTTGAATACCAACATCTGGAGGACTGTCTGACTCCTGATGGTGAATCCCATTTGCTGAATTTGCACCATGAGCCTGAAAAAAACAACAAAGCAATACTTTTTCAACACTTATATATATACATATATATATACACATATATTTACAGTGCAGAGTAATACTCAGTTATCAATTAAGTTATCAGCTGTTTGGTCAGTAACATGTGGTAAAGAATGCTGATCCAGGCATGAAAGAAATGAAAGAAAACATTCACATTTAAGAAGCTGATCTAAGAGATCTTAAGAGATTCTCAGTAGAATTTCTTAAAAATGGTGTAAAATGTGTAAACTGTCTGTCATCCAGATCATGGTATGTAGTTATAGACGATTAAAACCAAAAGCAGAAGTTGAGTTTTTATCACCTACAAACATTCAACAATCAAGTGGATTAATGACATACAGTATGATAATAGCTAATCAAGTTGTTGTTGTTTGAGACAGAGTATGTCTCATAATCCACCTTTAACCTGGATCAAGGCATTCCTTTAAAAACATTAAAATCCACTTCTCTCCTGATTGCGCTGACACCCTCTCTAAAGGAGACCTGGAAATGTGGAATATTTACATAAAGCCTCATCATCACGGCTCCTCATTTACCTGAGTGCATGTTTGTTTCACACTTGTGCTGAATGAGCTTGTGATGATGTTATTGGTACCTACTACACATCTTTCATCTCAGCTTGTCGTTGCTGAACAGCACCAGTGTCACCCCCCCCCCCCCCCCCCCCCCCCCCCCCCCCCCCCCCCCCCCACGTAGTGTGTGCCTCCTGCAGGGTGACCCCTCGCTCTGGGCTTTTCATTTTACCGGGCTCTTGTCTGGGTTCTTGCGCATGGCCTGCACCAGCTGGTCCACCTGCTGGTTGTGCTCCAGCGCGTTCCTCAGGGCGTCCTCGGTGCTGAGCAGCCTCTGCCGGAGGCGGCTGACCTCCGAGTCCAGCGCGGACGGGTCCAGCATGGAGTAGCGCCGGTGGTCCGGCGAGGAGCGCTCCCGGCCCTGCAGCACACACAACACCCATCCACACATGACTCCTCCTCCGAGACAGAAAGCTACAGAAACCTGCAGTCTAACTGCACCTCTGTACACTTCTATGCAAAAATAGATGGATCTACGCACATATATCTATACACATAGACAGACTATGTATTTATTTATCAATTTATGTCTATGTTTTTCTGTCTGAAAGACGGATGCTCTCTTATTTGTGAGAAATAATTCTTAAAATTCTAATAATTCCTCTTGTCTCATTTGTCATTACTACTACAGTTGTATTGTATTATTATTATTGCTTACTTATTACTTTCTATACTCATTCACTGCACTATTATTATTCTTTTCTGTGTGGACTACATACTGTGAATGTGATGTTATCTTATTTTGGAAAATTCTCTTATTTATATTTCCCCCAAAATTTCACAAAACGATGGAGAATGAACCAGAATCAGAGCCAGGAGCAATCACAGTCACAGTTAAATTTGAGTGAACCACGATAGAAGCAGAGTCTGACCAGCAGAAGCAGCTTTTCCCGAAGGGTTTTGATGTCCTCCTGGAGCTTCTGCTCCTTGATCTTCCACTCGGCCTTGTGCACCTCCCGGTTCAGGTCCTTCTCCATGTCCCGGGAATGACGGTGCGACTCCAGGAGCAGCACCCGCAGCTCGTTCAGGCTCCTAGCATCAGAAACCAAGACGACAACATCACCACCACAGACCCTCGCAGCGTCGGCATGAACATCTGCAGGTTTGCATCCTGCAGCCTGGTCTCAGCTTTAACCGATCTGCTAACGAAGTCCTGCAGTTTTTATGATATTTATCCTCCACGCGCTACAATCAGCATCTCCAGCGAGAGGCGGAGCGGGTCAATTAATAAGTAATCACCCACGATCAGTGTAAGTGGAATACTCATAATGAGGTTCTGGATGAAACCAGAGAAGTGGAGTCTCGGCTGCTCAGCTCATCTCCTCTTACTCACTGTGCTCATGCAGCTAATTGCTTTCTCACTCTGTCTCTTTCGAGTGTTTTCACAGCAAACACCCAACATGTGCGGGACGCGTTTGCCTCCTGGGACGACCGCGTTAAATGGAGGAGAACCTGCGGCTGTAGCACCTGGCGAGGCAGAGGCACTGGGCTCAAAGCTGCTAAAACACCGACATGTCGTGTTATACCACGAGGAGGAGAATGTTATTAATTTGGAGGACGATTCTCAGAAGAACAATAACAGAGTGTGAAACCTGCTGCTACAGAGGCTGCTGATTGTACATTACATATTAGGTTTAGTCCAGATGGAAGATCACAATATTAAAACTCACATCTGCTTTTATGTTGCGTTCTTACCATTAATGGATAAAAGTGTCAAAAATGGCATAAAAACACTTACACGCTAATATCTTTTCAAAATTTAATTAAAATATTTCAATTAATATTTATCCAAAAGCTATCAAAGTGTTTTTAATTTAAATTAATAATTAGCAAATGTAATAATAATTTCTAATAATTCTAACCCTTCGTACAGTATGTCAGGGCTTGTGATAACCTCACAAATTCTGCTTAAAAAAGAAAAGGTTAAAAAAACAGGTTACACAGTGAGAACACGTTTGCCATTTACTACAATAGCTAAAAAGCAACATAACCACGGCTCAGGAATCAAAAAGTCAAATCAAAAACTCGATCAAAGAACTTTTGTCCTTATCAGATGTGAACAATCATACGGCTGTGTGTGTAATTTTAGAATGAAATGGAGGAAACTGAAATATCATCCTTTTTGTCTGAATCCCTCTGATGCTTTTATGTCTTTTCTACAGCAGTGAAAGGTCAGATGAAGCACACCACTGTGTGTGTGTGTGTGTGTGTGTGTGTGTGTGTGTGTGTGTGTGTGTGTGTTCTTTATGAATCAGAGTGAATTATATTAAATCAGCCAAATGTTTGCTCTGAACTTTGAATGTATTCAGGGTCAGTGTGTGAAAAGAGAGCGAGTCAGAGGAAAACATGGAGAATCTCAGCTTCTGTTTCTGCTGTGACACAGAGAGGTAGAGGAGCGAAGATCTCAGACACAACCGCGGGCGAATCAGTGGATGCAGCGATGCAGAGAAAAGCAAAGAAGCTCTGAGCAGCTTCAGCTGAATGACAGGCTGGAGTAAACACGGCCAGGAGGACGAGGTGACAGAAACAGCCTCGCAGACAGTCACACAGCAGTCAAATGAGCTTCTAGACCACTTCACTTCATGGTTAACTACAGGGAGACGGTCGAGCCCATTAGGTGTGTTTCTATTGAACCAGAAATGAGCAAAAACCTAAACATCACAATACAAAACTGGTGATGGGCTGAGGTCAAAAAACCTCCCAAATATCACTCAAATTAGGTGTTTTTTCAGATGTGTAGATACTGAAGTTCATCGCAAAACTGTGACAGAAACGCTTTTAGACGCAAGTAGAGGTCATATGACAGGATGTGTGGACAGAGGAGATTCCTGAATCTAAGATATCTCACAGCTAAAATATATTCATAATAGATGATGTAGCTAACATATGGCTACAACATATCTCATGACAAGATTTTAGAAGCCCATCTCCCTCAAAGTTTTCCATTTTTCTCTCCTTTCAATGGAAAAGTTCTTCAAGTAGCAATTCTACTTTGTCAAAATGAGAGAAGTATCGCTTTTATTTTGTGGAAAACTACAATGAAAACAAGTTCATCTCGATACCTCTCCTTCTTTAGCAGCTCCTGGCTGATGTGGACCAGCTGCCCAGAGGCATCATGGGACTTCTTGGTCATGGACTCCAGCTCCGCCTCCACGCGCATCTTCTCTTTAGCCAGAGCTTCGCTTTTCTTCTCGCCCGCACGAACTTTGCCCTCCAGCACTGAGGGGCGAAAAAAGAGAAACATGTTCATCTGCGTGTTTGTCATTTACCCGCAGCAGAGATGCGTAATGAACCTGAGCTTCACTTTGTTCCTCCCTCTCTCTCTAAATTATTCAGCCTCGTCTTCAAAGTCATTTCCAGGATCTGAACAACATCACGCCGTTATGGGGGTGGTTGCTGCTCTCTGAGACGCGGCGCAGCTTGAAGTTTTTTGAGAAGACAGCGACTTTTTGGAGCCGTGATCAGAGCATGAAGACGGAGACGCTGAGCTCTGTGAACAGCTGATGGGAAACACGACGCAGCCTGAAGCCATGACGCATCCTGGGACCTGCTCGCAGACAGAGCATCGCTCTACGCACAAATATGACGCAGAAACCGAGGAATTTTCAACAACTTTATGTGTCATATATGGGCCAACGTGAGGGTCAGGCCTGGCCTTAACAGGGACCTAGAAGGGATGAATGTGAAGTACTTATCATTCCCTACGTACTTCTATTTAACAGTCAGAGTATTTGAGCGGTGCAGGTGAACTAAGTGGAGGAGTAAGCTGTATTTGAGAAATACTGCTTTCATTCTGGAAACACAGACATCATCTTTCACATAAAGGTTTTATCACCCTAGAAGACCGTAACAGCAGAAATGATGACATGTCGGTCTTCCTTTCACTTTTCCGTGGCTCAGTATTAATAAAGCTCCATCAAAAGGCCTCTTTGACTTTGTTTACTCGCCACTCCGACTGTCCCAGATCTAAAAACCTACAGTTTCCACGTTTTAGGCGGACATAAACCAACACTAGACCATCTGATGTAGCCGAGCTGCTCTCTCCCTGAAGTACAATCCTAGGCAATAAACAAAGAGCTTGTTTCAGAGAGACGCTTACCTCCCAGCTGGGACTTGAGGGCCTCGACCTGCGATGTGAGAGTCGACACCTCCTTCTCACGTTTCAGCAGCTTCTCCATCGTTTCTGGAGACAAACATCAAGAGTCTCCGATGATGCAGCAACGAGTCTAACAGACTGTGTCAGCTTCACGCTGAGGCTGTAATGTTCTCTCTGTGTGTTGCTGCGAACGCCTCAGCTCTCATTATGTTTTCACCTGCACTGTAAAACAGCCGTCGGAGCTTGTGTTTTGTCTCCTCTGAAGCTGCAGAACAGAAAAAGTCGACTCTCGCCCTCGACATTTACCCTCTCTGAGCACATTCTAATCTCATCATTAATTTATTTCTATTTAGTTTCTCTGAGAGGAAGAGTCTGACATCTGGGGAAAACACCATCCTCCACCCTCCACTAAACCGCACTTAAAATGTTGTTTGTTTAATATCTACAAATTGGCTCTTCCGTGTGTGACGTTTAATCCAAATTTCTCTCGGCTGAACCACGATGGAGGAGCATAAAGACTGAGAAACAGCCGTTTGGGACCCTCGACGGTATGGGCCTTCCTCTGAGTGTTTTCTCATCAATCCACCTCCTGCTTTGTGTCTTTTTTTGTTTACTTTAATAAATGACGTTTCTAGGTGAAGACATCAAACTTTCGGTGTGATTTTAATGTCTGTCTACAACATAACGCCTGAAATTGTAACAAAACGCTAACAGGCTTCAGAATGTACAAATTCACCCAGGTCTCCAAGTAGACACTCCCTGTAACCATGGAGACCCCCCCCCTCCCCCGCCCGGTCACCATGGACACACCCCCGTCACCATGGAGACGAGGAAATTGCAACATTCTGAGTCCGGGCAGCATAAAGTTGGCTAAAGTTAAGGAGCTAATGTTTAAAATGTGTACTTTTTAAGTTAATCACATTATAACAGCACCAGCCGCTGGCCTGCTGTGGGTACTGCAGTGTTTCATCCATTATGTTGATTATATTCCAAACTTATTTTTGAGCAAACTTAACTTAACAGAGCGAAGTTCCCCTGGTGTCTCTGGGTCTTTTCCCTTTTGTGCGTCTGGCCCTGGTGCGTCTGTGCTTCTGGGTTTTGGGGGATTTTTGTATTTGTGTGAATTCAATCAACTTTTTATGAAAGTTCACTCTCAGTTTTGGGCTTTTCCCCTGTGTCACTTTTATTTCTGCCCTCTCACTTTCCGCCTGAAGGCAGGTGAGCAGACTTCCCGCAAAAATGTCAGACCTAAACCAAAAAGGACAGAATCGTATTTCTGTCCAGGACTCACAGACATAGTCAGTGACAGCTGTAACAACTTTAATATAAAACCCTGCCAGTTTTTCTCTATTTTAGGAGCAGAATATTTCTGCATATGAGTAAAACAGATCAGGACGAAACTACTGCAACAAAAAATATTTTTGTAGTTGATTAATCTATGAATGACTTGATGAATCTGTTAGTTCAGTTTATAAAAAGATGCAAAAACTGTGGAAATCGTTAAAGCCTTTTTGTCTTCATCTCCGTGAAATTTATTTTTCTATTACATTTAGGTTGTGTTTTAGCAATTTGGCATGAAATATGGCAAAAACTCTTCTTTTTTTTCTTTCGTTTTTATATATTTGAAATGTGATGTCTATATATTATGTTATACAACTAAACTGTCATACATCAATCACTATTTTCTTAGTGACACATGTACATTTGGGTGAATAAATACCTTCGATGTTCTGCTTCAGCTTCATCTTCTCCTCTGAGATTTCGTTGTCCTCGATCACCTGGAGGAGGGTGCAGAGTTAGCAGAGCTCAGTGGGAGCAGCGTCTCGGCTTTGCAGGTTTCACACTCACGTTGGCGTCGTTGGAGGTGTAGCGGTCGGCCTGGATGGCCTGCAGCTGGTTGGCCGTCACCCTCAGCTTCTCCTCCAGCCTCTGGATCTCCTCCTGGCTCTCGGCCTGGGCCTTCTGCAGCGCCTGGTAGTCCGACATCTTCTTCTCGGACAGCTCCAGCCTCTCCCTCAGCTCCCCGGCGCTCTGCTCCTGCTCCCTCTGCGTCTTCTCCATCTCGGCCAGACGTTGCTCCGCCTTCTGCAGCTTCTCCGTGGCCTCCTCCAGCGCCTGCTTGCTGCTCTTGGCCTCCGCCTCCGTCCTCCAGGTCTGAGCGCCCTCGGCCAGCTGCTCCTGGGCCTCCTGGAGGCGAGAGCTCAGGTCCTCTCGCTCCTTGGTCAGGATGGCGGCCTCGATCTTGTGCTTGGCCTTCAGGTTCTCCATCTCCAGCTGGTGCTCCATCTTCAGGCCCTCCAGCGAGGCTCTCAGCTCCTGGGCGTCCTGCTCCTGACCTGCTGGAGCCGAGCTGTCGCTGCTCAGAGAGGCCTTCAGGTCCTCCAGGGAACGCTGGTGGTCGCTCACCAAAGTGTCGAACTTAGCCTGCAGAGGAGAATGAGAAATATGAGAAACATTAGTTCAATTCATCTTTCTACAGAGACCATTTCATTCATGCTAGGTCAAAGTGCGTTCCAATAAAATATGGAATAGAATAAAAGGACAACCAATGTAAACAATCAGAATAAGTGAAATACCTAAATAAAAACATTAATGGTTAAGAAGAACAAATTAAATGTCATCTGCATACAATCGCACCTTACATCTCCGAGGCCGTATTCAACAAGATGCTGTGAGTTTGCTGGATATTCATACAAAATTACAAGTTTCTGTGTTGTCTTTTGTTTGTTTTCTTAATTCACTTTGTTGACCTTTTTGCTTTTTTTGACATTGTACTTTCAAATGTTTGTTTGCAATATTAATTAGGTTAATAATATATCTATCTATCTTACCACTACTACTACTAGTAGCTGTATGGAACCTCCTATCACCGTTGCCATAGAAACAACAGTGATAAAGAGAGTAGAGTGGCTCTCGTTGTACGACGACTGATCGAAAACTAAAAGAGAACTACTGAAGAGCGGACTTGTGTCTCCAGTCCAAAGTCGAGTTGTACGTTTGAAAATCGTCCGGAAACTGTAGAAAAACAAGAATAAAAATCTAAAACGACGTGTGAGCAGTTTGTACCTTCCAGGTGTCCATCATCTCCACGTTCTCCTTGGAGGCCAGCTGGAGCTTCTGCTTCATGTCGCTGATCTCCTGGTTCTTATTCTCCAGCTGCGTCCTCAGCGCCTCCACCTCCTGCTGACTGGCTGCCAGCGCCGCCTCCTGCTTCTCGCCGCTCTCCCTCGGCTGCTCGCCGTCCGGGGCCACGGCGGCCGCCCCCTCCGGCCTGGGCTCGGAGCCCGCCAGCTGAGCCTGCAGGCTCTGGATCTCTGCTCTGCGAAGGCCCAGCTCCTCCTCCAGCTGGACGATGCGGCTCTGCTCCTCCACTGTAGTTTGCTAGAGAGGGAGAGAGAGAGAGAGAGAGGGAGAGATGGAGAGAGAGAGAGAGAGGGTCAGCATCCCGGGGCCAGCCAGGACGTCAGCCTCTCCGGAGAATGACCTTATTACCGTGACAGGTGGGAGCCCTCCTGCAACAGAATGACGCCATTCCACAGGAAAGGTGACACGAGCCATGAATCAAAAACAAACAAATCAGCCACCCAGGAGGTCCCTGAGGTCAGAGGTCAAGTGCATTCCAGCGAACGTTCAGTCACATAGAGAAGAAAACGACCCCGACGTGGACAGTGACTCATTGCTGCGCTCCCTGCGTTGCCTCGTCTTCTGCCGGAATAAAGTTTCTGTTTTTACAGGGTTTTTTTGGAGCTGACGGAGGAGAGCGGAGGAGAGCGGAGGAGAGCGGCCGTGACAGATGCAGAGATGATGCTGCCCTCCAGCTGTGTGATGCACACACTGACTTCATGGAAAAAGACCTCAGACTGTTTGGAAATGTCTGCCAGGGACCGCCAGGCTTTTAAACAGTGATCACTCATCTAGTGAGTGTGTTCCTGTGGTGAACTACACTATCATCACAATATACACTATAGAATTTATAAAATTAATACCATTTATTGACTGTTACTACTGTTACTACTTTATATTACTATTACTATTATTACTACTGTTGCATATCACCACAATTATGTTATTATTATAATTATTATTATTGTTGATAGTAGTATTTTAATTATCACAACATATAGAGTATAATACATATTTCTTCTTTATTATTTCATATTGTTTTAGTTGAGTCTTTATTAGTAGTAACAATATTATTCTTATATTATTTTATCTTATCTTATATTATCTCTTGATAATTGAATAGTAATCATTTTATTATTAGTTCTTAGCATTGCTATGTGCTAATATTGCTAATATTATTACAGTGACAATGTTTTCCCTTCTCTTAAGAGCTAAATTATCTCGTTAAGGACACATCTACATAACCCTGTGTGTCAGTACTGCCAGAACCTTTGATTCTCCAACGTTTTAATAGACGTTTTTACTTCTGAAGGTCTTACATTAAAACCTACCTCCACATTCACATCCAGGTCACTTTACACCCACTGCTAATGATCACCTTGTGAATGCACTGTCTGTGTCCTGTATTCTGTTTAGCAGACAGCAACAAGCTCCTCAGGATGGATCTAAAACTGTCATAGTGACAGAAAGTCGACCTGCACACTGACAGAGCAGCAGCCACAGATCCGTCCAGACCTCGCTCTCCTCTAAGCTCTGCTTTCTTTCTTTTTTTCCTGAGCTGATAAACCCTGCATGTAGTTCACCAGCTGGCTGTGAACTTCCTCTGCCTGCTGTGCGGAGGGTTCATGTGGGCTTTTCTTTATTTTTTGTTTTTTGTACCTCTCTAAAACCAGCTGCCTGCTTCTGCAGCAAATGAGGTTAATCACAAGTCGTCCCAGGGTGAGGCAGCAGGGCTCGGAGGCGTCCAGAGTGCCGTCCTCCCCCCCGGGCCGGCTCTCTGTCTCCATCAGCAGCCGCACACTTTTAATCTGTCAATTAGGGGCTATCACTCGCTGCAGCTCGTCTCACATCTTCCTTCCTGTCCTTTTTTCTTTTTCCTTTTTCCTCATTATTCTGGAGAAGCGCCACGGAAGTGCCGGCACCGCTGGGTGGGTTTGTATTTCACAGAAAAACACACACAAGCTATTAGACTCATTTTCTGACAGAGCTGTCGTCTTATTAAAGCTGACAGTCCGTGCTCGAACGTTTAGGTCTTTGTATTGTTACTGTTTCAGAAAAAACAACAAACTACTGGAGCCAAAGAATCAATGTGTCACTGTCCAAATATTTGTGGAGCTCGCTGTATGTGCACAGAAGTGGAAGACGAGAGGAGAGCACAGCCATTCTCTGATCATCTAGAAGCAGCCAAGCAAATATAACAAAGCCGACAGCAAACCTCCACACAGTGACACTGCAAACACACACACGCACACACACGCTGCTGCACACGCACACACTTGTATCCAATCAAAACAAGAGAGAAAAAAAAGAGAGAGATTAAGACAGAGGATGTGCCGCACGGTGCACAGATGTTAATTTCAACCATCTGGGATAAAAAAAAAGAGAAACACAATCTATCAGACCCTGAGAGTTATGTGCTGAATCATATCAAAGACGCTGCCTGAAAATGCAGATTACAGCACAACACAGAGGAGTGTGAAGAGGCGTGAAGAGAGGAAGAGGAAGTCTATGCAAGGTTAATGTCCTGGACGGCATCTGGAGTCGACTTGGAAGTCGGGAATTGAGACAGCTGAGCCAGCGGATCAAAGCCAAAAAACAAGCAGATTTCTTTCTTTTTTTTTTGTCTTTGGTTGCTGTTGTTGTCGTCGTTGTTGTTCACCTTGGTTCTCTTACCCAACCTCAAGGCTGCTGCATCACGCCTGCACCTTCCCTGTTGGCAGAAGGCAAAGCTCACTGCATAAAGGAGCCTCTCCAGAAAGAGCAAGTCAGCTGAAAGCAAGTGTGTGGTCCCAGAAAATAGGGGTGTCACACACACTCACACACACACACACACACACACACACACACACACACACACACACACACACAGAGTCCGAGTGGACGGAGCTTGAGTGCTTTCATCAACTGGAAACTGAAACCTTGAAACAAAAGAAAACGATCAGTCACGTTTTGGCAAGAGATCAAACAGAAGAGGAGGGAGAAGCTGGAGCAACGCTGGATTCATCCTGCAGAGACATCTGCCTTTAAAACGGGCAGACAAACTTTGAAACATGTTTTTTTAAGGTGTAAGAAAAAAAATCACAAAAAGACCGAACAGCGGTCCATTATTGAGTGATGATTCATATGTACGTCATTGACCCGCAGCCACACCGCTGTAAACAACAACAATGATTTGTAGTCCATTATCAGGTCTTCAGATGCACTTTTTTCTCATCAGCTCAAATGACTTTCAATTATCTGTCAGAGACCAAAAAGATCAGAAAATATTCACATTTAAGAAGCTCAGACTTCACTTCATTTCTTTAAATCCTCTAAAAAAGGCTTAAAATCATCTACTTGATGGTTAAGACGGTTGATAGTTTCATTAGTCGATTAGTAGTTTAGTTGTTGCAGCTCTACACTGTTGCACACACACTCACACACACACACACACACACACACACACACACACACACACACACACACACACACACACACACACACACACTGTCTACACCCCGACTGAAGCAGTTTGCTGTTTGAGCTGCGTGAAAATCCTCCGGTACCTCTAAAATCTGCCTCACTGGATCCTGGTTGTGAATAAATCAGCATCTTCGTTAGCAGGATTTGGCCAGTTGCTCACACACTCAGCTGCTTGCAGTAATCTCCTGCTACACCGATAGGATCTGAGCCACGGCTGCATTAATGTACAGATGAATAATATGAGCGCGTCGAGGGGACGGCGCCCCCGTGCCTTAAGAGCGATGAAACGTGGCATGCAAAGTGATTTTGGCAGGAAAAGAGGAGCTAAGTGGGTTTAATGGTATTTGAAAGTGTATTTATCTGCGACTCTGCACGTTTTATAGATATCACACATGCACCTGCAGGTCTGATTTGGGAGGACTTTATTACGGCTGTGTCTCTGGAGCAAACAGACCCGGCTGCAGGCGGCTTCACTTTGTTTTGTTTTTCGCCCTCTGCCTCTGTCTGGCTGTCAAACACAGACAAGCTGTGGTCTGGTTTTACAGAGAGGCACAGACACGGAGCATAAAGCGTGAGGATCACAACAACAAGTCGGTCCTGTGATGAGAGGGAAGATCTGAGCGGAGAAACGGGTCAGAGTCTAAAACCAGAGGATCACGTGGCCAGGGGATCGGGGTCGACAGAAACAGGCTCCATAGAGAGGTGTGTCACACATTCATGTACTTTACATTAAAACATGAAGTGTATCGCCATTAAAAACATCATTAAAGAAGACCTAGAATGAATAAACACTCTCACCGTGACTTTATGTTAAATGACCGTGGATAAAAACTACAAATAAATACAATTGCATCCAACTGCCCCATCGCCAAGTTAATCACAGACTGTATATTAAAATATATAGTCCCATCTTTTTTGCTTGGACTTCACTTGCAGTACCACAGAGATCCACTAGGGTCACTTCAATCATGAATTACTCATTACTCAATACATTTTTTTCACTAATCACACCAGTTTCCAGAGAGTGAGTGAGCGCTCAGAATAGTTCCATGATTAATAAGATGTTAGAGTTAAAAAAAAATAAAAATGTGTTTCCACATTATATATAAAAGGCAAAACAGTAGCGCAGACCCCCAAAAAGAAAGAAAACACCATCAGCTAATTAACCAGGCCCAGTGTTACAGAGTGATACATTCCTTCATTACCTTGACCACACACACACACACACACACACACACTGTATGTAATTACCCACTGACACACAGGTGCTGTGTGTGTGTGTGTGTGTGTGTGTTAATTAATCTCCAATGAAAAACAGTAACAACGCAGCTGCTCGCTACTGCTTTTTATTGGAGATTAATTAACACACGTGTATCATCTAGTATCATCAAAGCCCTGTTTTGTTTCCACATTATTTCTTCTTCTTTTTTTTGTCTTTTTTTCTCTGCTCTCCTCCCTGTAAACGGACGCAGGGACTCGGAAATCATTCGGGATTAGAAGGAAAGAAGGGAGGAAAACCGAGTATCAAAACAAAAACCCTCCACAATGCAGCTCAGGTGACAGCAGCTGCATGTGTGTGTGTGTGTGTGTGTGTGTGTGTGTGTGTGTGTGTGTGTGTGTGTGTGTGTGTGTGAAGGCGAAACGCAGATGCAGCTAAAAGCAAATAAGATTTCCCTTCGATCCGTGCTGTTATTTTCCCTCTCTCTTTCTCTCCTCGCCGGGCGTCTGCGCCTTATCTAATGCATTTCCTGCTTTTTTTTCTTCAAGTCGCAGCTTTTTATTCATGGGTTTTAAATCCCCAAATTTCGACTTGACTTGTGCCCCCTCCGAGAGGCGCAAGCAGCCCGCGGCTCTCTACAGATCTCCTGAAATGTGTTTTTTTTCTTTTGTGGCTGGAGCGAAGCTGTCACTCATGTGCTGGGAGAGAGGTTCACGTCCCGGTCACTGGAGCACCCAGTGCTTTATTTACATATTGTATAAAGGCTATATAACATAAAAGGGATGTTTATGTTACACTGTGTAGAGTGTTAGAAAGCATCTATAAATCTATATATAAATGAGTAAAAGGGGTAGGAATCAAAGAAAAGTGTGTTCTTCCTACTTTCTTTTTAAACCATGTCCATATATATCTCAGTGAGATGCAGCGGGTGAAGATAAATACCTCCAGGTCTCCTTTGGTGATGGATTCTTCCTCCACCCTGAACTGGAGATCCTCCACTTTCCTGTTGAGAGGTTGTGAGACATCAGACAGCACATCTGTGTGTGTGTGTGTGTGTGTGTGTGTGTGTGTGTGTGTGTGTGTGTGTGTGTGTGAACATGGTGACATGTAAACTGTAGATGAACCTTCCTCAACTTCACACTCTGGTAGGAAGCGCAGCTTTTATCTTTCTTTTGTAACGAGGCAGAGAGGAGAAGGTTTGGTTCTGTCAGAGGTGAAAAAATAAACACAAACTGTAACTTAAGGAGATTTATTTGTTTGTTCGGGAAGTTTTTTTTTTGTTCTTCTGATCCGCATGTTGCCAGTTTGGTCGTCGAGATTAGTCAACGAGAGCGTTAAAAAAACGCATAAAATTTGAACATTTTCTGGTTGCTTTCATCCTGCGTGACAGCCAAACGGCGCGTCTTTGAAGTGTGGATAAAACAAGGTATTTGAAGACTTCATCTCGGCCACCATCAATGCATCCTGACATTTCTCTGACATTTCGTTCATTGGAGAAAATAACTGACAGATTAATCAACGAATGTCTGAGTCTAAAGTCGCCAAAACAACAAGTGCCAGGAACGTTGTTTGAAGTGAAATAACTCCTCTGAAAACCCCCAAATAATTGATCCTACGTGATGTCTCCATATAGGAGGAGAAGGATTCTGGGAATGTGAGTGCGTGACTTTTTCCTCACCTTTCTCTTACTCTCTGTACACAACTTTTTTTTTTTTTTTTTACATTTTCTTCCTCATTTGACACTCCTCATCACATCTGCTCCCAGATTTGGCGTTCTACTGAATATGGAGCTACCCAGGCTGCTGTTTGTGAACCATGCCAGGATGAAGACGCACCTCTTCTCCTCTTCCAGCTGATTGGCCAGCTCCAGCTTGTCTTTCTGCGTGGTGGTCAGCAGGGCTTTGACCTGCTGCAGGGCGCCCTCGTTCTCCGTCACGTACTGAGCAGAGGAGGAGAAGAGGAGCACACGATGAGAATCAACAGGTCGACTGTTAAAGTTAACACCTAGGATGGTGGAATGAGGTGTTGAGGAAGTCATCAGAAGAGCCTATAGATAGATAGATAGATAGATAGATAGATAGATAGATAGCTAGATAGATAGATAGTTAGATAGATAGATAGATAGATAGATAGATAGATAGATAGATAGATAGATAGATAGATAGATAGATAGATAGATAGATAGATAGATAGATAGATAGATAGATAGATAGATAGATAGATAGATAGATAGATAGATAGATAGATAGATGACAGTTACATGGCTGTTCTAAAATCTACAAAAAGTCCATATAGAGTCCATGTAAACAACAGTGAAAATAACAGTTCAGTCCCTGTTCACAATCATTTTTTCCATTTTCATTTCGAGTCTAAGGTTGTTTTCTGAGTGGATGTGATGCTCCAGCACCTGCTGTGAGCCTTCAGCTCTGAACACACTGTTATTAATCAACCAGACCAAGGTGAGAGTGTTTGTTCGGGTACCTGGACGTGCTGGGCCTTGAGCACGCTCAGCTCCTTCTCCACCTCACAGATGTGGCTGGTGGCCTTGGCCATCTCGGCTCGCTCCAGGTCCCTCTCGGCCAGCAGCTGCTCGATGTGCTGCTGCTTCTCCTTCAGGGCCTCCTGCAGCGCCGTGGTGCCCGAGATCTTACGGGCGTAGCGGGACGACGTCTCCGTCAGCTGGGACAAGGGACGGACGTGTCAATCAAGGTGTGTGGAGGGGGCAGGGGGACGGGAGGAGGCTCAGCTCCCCTCAGGTCACATCTGGGTTAACTCTAGAGTGCTCAAAAGGGTTATTCAATACTGGGAAAACTGTGATCTGCAGACTTTGCTTCCTAATCTGCTCTGATGATCATCATGGAAACAGACAGAAGAAACCTGAGAGGACAAATCCATCATCTTCACTAATTAATTCCAATAGCTTCCTCGGACTTCTTAAAGACCTTCCAAAAAAAGCTTAGAGACCTCATCTTTAACTTACTAAACTGCTGAAGCTTGTAATTAAACCTGCAGAGCACAACCATACAACAGACCTCAGATCAGCTGGGAAGGAACAAAGCTGGATAGAATACATTAAACCAAAGATAAAGCTTATTAAAATAAACCTTAAATTGAGTACTTTTTGCAGTCAGTCTTAACTGATAAATAAATAAAGCTCTGAATCTGTCCCTGGGGTCAAACTATATGGAAAGAGATTGAATACTAACAAAATTGAATACCTCATAAAAATGTGATTAAGACTTTCTAATCCTTTTTAAGGGTCTTAAGTGATTTATGCACTTGCAACACTTTCTAAGACCCAGTGGACACTCAGTCTCAAAGCCCCTCCTCTCTAAACATGCAGTGACGCTTTTGGCCACTAGAGTGCGCTCTCTGACAGGGTTTCTGCCTGTACTGCCTGACAATGCATTATCAATAACAATAATGACTATAATATGGAGCTTTCACCTCCCCAAACGTGCGTGACTGATTAATGCACACCACATATCACACATTTATATATAAATAACTGCAGCATTTTTGATCCAGAAATACGAATAAACAGATTTAGACTCAGATGAAATGAGGTTTTCATTTGATTCCTTTTAAAGGTGTATTAGAGGCTTTGTAGTATGCGTTAGAGCACATATGTTATTCCTGCATCATTGTTTCCCTCCTGGATTCATTCTTAAGGACAGGAATGCCAGAAACATCCCTGACCTTGTGAGGCCTGTCTCTCTGTCCCTGCGCCTCAGAGACAGCGGGACGGCCGCCAGCTGCTGCCAACAATTAAGGAAAGTAAAAGGCAGCGTGGCTCGTGCGTCCTGCAGCTCCAGATCGATGCCAGATACTCCAGACCTGAGAGACGCTGCAGACGGCAGCAACACGCAGATGATGAAGAGCTCAGCGGACAGGACAGCCAGCCATTCATCATCCTGCTCTCAGCTACAAAAACACACACTTTGAACTATTCGCTGTAATTGGAGTGGCACAAAACAGATGAAGAAGCCTGCACGGCCCTGTCAAAACTCTACACTGCATGAATATTGTGTATATTTGATATTTTATCCTTTGGATTTTCGTTTTGGGTTTGTTTTGCTGATTGTTCAGACTTTCAGTGTGCTTTATAAATGACTCTGAATTGATATTACATACAGATGTTTCTGCTTTGTACAGCTTTCATTATATTTCGCAGTTACTTTGTGTACCTGTACCAGTACCTGTCTTGTCTTCATCCCTGGTGAAATTCCTCACTGCTGGTGATAAAACTGATTCTGACTGAGATTCTTTTGATGAAAACTACAGGTGATACCAAAATAGTATTAGAAAAGGATGAATGAAGTCTGTACAAGGTTAGTACGTCTCACTGTTACCAATTCAAGAGACAAAGAGGTGGTTTGCTTTGACTGTAAGTGTTGAGGCTGTTCATTAAGATTCTTGATAAATTCTTGATAAAAACTCGCTTTTGTAACGAAACTGAGGACGGACAGTCGATTTAGAGTTCGGCTTCATCAGAGGTGAAAAAATAAACAATCTACAACTTAAAGAGATTCATTTGTTGGACAGGTTTCTTCCCAAATTAGAGACTGGCTGTAAATGTTGAAGCTTTTCCTTTACATTCTTTAAGTTTTCAACCCTACAATGTCAAAGAATAAAGTTGACTAACTTACGTTACAGGACTCGTTTTGGTATCTATTCTAAGGACATAAACTGTTATGTTTATGTTAAACTCTTGTTTATGTACAGAACATCCATCCAGGTCGTGGTTTTAACTCTCTCAGCCTCTCTGAGCGCGTTGCGGGGTCTTACCAGGCCGGCGCGGCTGGGCCGCCCTCCCACCGAGGAGGCCACGGAGCTGACGGAGCTGATGGAGGAGCTGCTGGGGCTGTGGGCCAGCGAGGACACGCCCATCGCCATGCGCTTGCTCTTCTTGGCCTTGGCCGGGCTGGTGGAGGGGAAGCCGATGCGGATCACCTTGTGGATCGGAGCGAAGAGGCCGAACTTGGGCAGACACTGAAAGTATCTGCGGGAGGAGAGGAAACGAGGGAGTCTTCAGACACAGTGGTTGATGAAGGGATGTTCTCATCGTGTGGGATTTGTCCGCCATCTTGGATCTTTGGATCCAGGAGAAACCATATTTGGATGAGAGGGTGAGGCCAGAGAGGAGAGAGTCCATGGAGAAGGCTCATTTACAAGCTTTCTTCTGATCCTGGTCTTAGCAGTGGGAGTACTATATATGACTGTTTCTGCACTGGGCTGGTGTCCTTTTCATCCTTATCTGGCAACCCATCTTGCCTGCCATTCACATGAAAGGACACGTGACTTTATGGTCCTTGCTGAACCATAGAGCTCACCAGCTTTTTCCTTTTTTTCGATCCTGCTTTTAGCCATGCACTTATCTGGCACCATTTCATACTGACCTGGCAACCACACTTAGGCTTTTACTCTGATTGGTTATCCTGCCTGCTGCTCACGTGAATGATCACTTCACGTATGCAAAAGCATCTCTAGCACGTGAATCTCTGCTACACAACACATCTGCAAACACTTTTCAGTCATTTTTTATCAGTTTGTAGCGAGAAAGAGGAAATGTAATTTATCATATTAAAACTGATAAATGAGATTAACAGGAAGCATTAGAACATACTGTAGAGCTGTGGACTCAGCCACAGAACACACTGACAGACCCACATCCTTCCCCTCCGTTTCCTTTTAAGGGAAAATGCAAAGGAATTTCGGAGGCAGAAGCCACACAAATGTATGTGTATGCGTGTGTGTGTGTGTGTGTGTGTGAGTGTGTGTGAGTGTGTGTGTGTACCTTGTACCAGCTACAGCACCGTCGTTCTTCCCGAGGGGCTCGTCCAGCTCGACCCCGCACCACTCCCCCTTGGCGAAGTCCGTCTCCCCCATGTAGCGAATCACGCCCATCTTAGAGCCTCCGACCTGCCACACACACACACACACACACACACACACACACACACACACACACACACACACACACACACCAGCACAGCTTTATCAGCGAGTCATTCTTTTCCAACTGTGTTTCGACATGGTGTAGGATCAGAGATTAGAGTTATCTTCACTCTCTCCAGAGCAACATCTGGATGAGCCGTAGCAGGATGTACAGACCGTGCTCACGCTGATCTACGACCCAGATGTTGCTCACATCATAAACATGTGTCCTACACAGGCCACGGCTGGGACTTTCCACACTTCCTGAACGTTTTTTGGGGGGAAACAAGTATAGTTCTGGAATTCCAGCGTCTGGGCTAGGTAGCGTAGGTGTCCTCAGCCTACGTACGAAGGTTTCCACTGTTTTATCTGAAGGTCTTTTAATAGCAGCGTCCTGTGACCTGTCCTGGAAAAACATTCCCATCATCCTCAGCTACAATCTCTGCTTCACACTCTAAGCAAATACAAACACGGAGCTATTCGGGGAAACATGGGAAACATCCGCGCTGCTTTTTCTCCGATAAGACGCTTTGGATAAGAAAAACTTAAATAAAAATCAGTCTGAAAAATGACTGAAATGTAAACATCTCTCCTGCTTAATTAGCTCCGAACGCGCTCGGTCTCGTTGCCTCGTCGTGTCAGACTGGTTCTAAATGAACTTTCCGGAAGAGAACGAGCATCTAATGATGGGATATCAGCCGGAGGAGACTCAAAGCAGTTTCATGGCCAACGCTGCGTGAAATTCGGTTTTTAGGGAAGAAAGAAACATTCACTGTCATAGTCTGTCTGTCTGTAGCAGAAAGTGATTTCCTCCCCCTCTCTCTCCCTCTCCCTCTCTCTCTCCCTCTCTCTCCCTCTCTCTCTCTGGTCTGATGGACTCGCTCAGACAGTCGCTGCTCCGCTGGTGGTCAGCTGCGTCACATGAAGCAGCGACTGAGCGTGTGGTCGAAGCCTGAAGCGGGAGAGCGGCGGACGGTCGCACGCACAGGAAAGCCCTGAGGTTCACATTCTGTCTGCAGCATTTTTTAAGATCATTTTTCAGAAGTTAGCTACTGCTGAATCTGCCTCCAGACAGCAGCTGTTTCAGGCAGAACTAAAACAACATGGAAGTTCAGTCTTAGTTAGAGAGGAGCTACAGTAGAACTATCCTTGTTCTCTGGTGTTAACATAGAACCTATGGGACACTGAGTTTCATCACAAATGCCTCAGGATGCTATTTTACAATACTATTTAGGTGCTAGAATCTGAGGAGGAACCAGAGACTCTGGAAAAATTTGAGGAGGAACCAGAGACTGAGGAAGAACCTGAGGAGGAACCAGGGACTGAGGAAGAACCTGAGGAGGAACCAGGGACTGAGGAAGAACCTGAGGAGGAACCAGAGACCAAGGGAGAAGCAGGAGCAGAGACACTGGAGATGGACGTCAGATGTTTTAATCAGATTTAGGAAAGCTTCAGTCTCACTCATACTGTACCTTACTGGGAGCAGACTGGTCATGTGACATCTTGTCCAGTGACGTATAAATGCTAGAAAAGTGATATTTGAGAGGTTTTCCGACATTTAGATGTTTCCATTACAAGTTTTCATTGTGACATCTAGAGGTGATGGAAATTATTTTTCAGTTTTAGCCTATTTGTAAAGGCTTAAACTGTTAAATGTCTCTTCATAAGAGTGAACCAATTTTTCTGTGACATTTCAGAGGTTTTCCATCACCATTTTTTTAATAGTACTATTCAGGCTTCCCACACTTCTATGGGAAATGAGAATGGCACCTACACGTCATATTCCAGCTCTGTTCTGATTCGCTGCCATTTCAACATGTAACATTTCCACCTGAACGAGGATGTGACCTGCTGCACGTCTGTAGCCAGGAATAGACTGTCGTTAATCAACAAACCCGAGCTTTTTCATTCTAGGTCACCTTTAAAGACCGTTTCCCCTGTGCCAGACCAGGTACCTGGGGCGGCTAAGAGAGAAAGCTAGAAATCCACAAGCTAACGGAGGAGAAACGCTGGTCTGTGTGGATGGCAGCCCAGGCAGCGCCCTGCAGCAGGGCGGATAGATTACACTGGGAGAGGCTGAGGAGGGAGATGGATCCACTGATCAATGTGTCAGCGACGGGCTCCCCCAGCTCTTAAGTGCTGAAAGTGATCCGCGCTGATTTACAATATTGACCAGGAGGAAGCTTCTGGAGCGGCCTGTTTCCAGCTGCTCCAGCTGCCTCTGATGGAGGAGGAGGAGGAGGAGGAGGAGGAGGAGGAGGAGGAGGAGGACGTAACTCTCCTGTGTGTCCATCAGTTAATGGACACCAACGTGACCCCGGGGTCGGTCGCTGTTTACACCAGCAGGGTCAAACAGAAACAAAGAGACAAAAAAAAGATGAAGACGAGCGTGACCTACACTCTGCTGAGTCATCATCTTTTTACGGAGCGAGGTCAGGTTACCTTGCTAAAGATTATCAGTCGCTGGTTAGCGTAGCTTAGCATAAAGACTTGAAACAGGGGGAAACTGTTAGCCTGGTTCTGCAAATCTAAACAGAGTGAGTGGACTCTTGCAATCTTTGAATAAGGTGCAGTTTAGGGCCATGAATTGAGACTCAAACCAGTGGAAATATTTGCATTAATATTTATCTTGATTAATTGAAGATTTATGAAGATTTATCACAAAAAAAGGAAAGAAAGCACGTCACCAGACATGACGTAGAGGGTGATATGACTAGTGCACTTCAAATAGGATTGGACAGTATGGAGCAAAATGTAAAACGCTTCCATTATATATCTTCCTCAAAGTGGCGTCCTGCCTGATGAGAGTATATGAAAGTAGGTGAAGCTGGGACAGACTTCATGTAGCTGTAGAATCATGTCTGATGTGCATGATTAATGGAGATTAATGGATAATAAGCCAAGACTAGGTCTCCTCCTCAATCCTCTATCATAGGGGACTAAAGACAACACAAAATACACTCGTTTTTTGAAGCTGAGATCCGACGATGTTGACTCAACTTCTTCGAATCCTTCTCACATCTTTTTAAATGCTTAAACCGATTCATCGATCAGTTGCTCCAGCTCTAGTTAAACGTTTTAAACTTTGATCCTGAACTGGAGGACATGGACTCACCAGCACTCGGTCTCCCACTCGGAGGTCTTTATCCCCGGCCTTCTTCACCGAGCCGCTGTCGGACATGTTGGACCCGGACTCGTTGCCCGTCTTCACGGCGCTGTTGAGCAGACCTTCTCTGAGCGGCGCCACCACCCTCTGGCCAGAGGGGGCGCTGCTGTTGGTACCACCTCCTCCTCCTCCTCCTCCTGCCACTCCTCCCCCTCCCTGCGGCTGCTGGCTCTGACTCTGGACCGACACGGAGTCGGTGGAGTGGCTGTCGCTGCCCTCGCCGGCCGGCTGGCGGGTGAGCTTGGAGGGCCGGGTGAAGATGCCCTGCAGCGGCTGGCACTCGAAGTAGCGCACGCCGCCCACCGAGCCGTCGTTCTTGCCAACTAGGTCGTTGAGGATGACGCCGGCCCACTGGCCCGGGGCGAACTGGGTCTCCCCCAGGTAGGCGATGACCCCCGGCTTCACCCCGTTGACCCACACCTGCTCGCCCACCGTGTAGTCGCCCAACACGTCGTCGCCCTCCTCGGAGATTTTAGTGGGCGTGGTGGGCTTCAGGGGGCAGTCTGGAGGAGGAGACAGGAGGGTCATCAGAGGAGAACCACCTCTCCAAAACAACACCACATCTGAGGAAAGAGGAACTCAAAACTAGGGAACTCATCCGTCCATGCAAGATCGTTTCACTTCCCAAGATTAAGACTAAGACTAAGACTAAAGTGAGAAATTAACCTTCAAAACAAGATAATTTACCAGTTCTAAATCAAAGTTTTTTGTTTTTCTTATCTTGTTATGAGCTAGATGATTTACAGTGCCACGATCAATGAGTTTGTCACTTTGTTAGTTAATTCTTCTGTTTATTGCCTCAAGCTGTTGGTCTATAAAATGTCAGAAAAAAATGTGAAAATTCACATAAAAGTGTTGAAGAATAAACACCCAAAATCAGCTGATAAATTATTAAAGAGAGTGTTTTAAATAACAAACTGCAATTATTTCAATATTTATTTACATTGGATTGTACATCTACATCCATGTTATGTAAACTGATGTTATATTTATATAATTATTTTTAAATATCAGCATGTTTTTAAGACCCGATCTTAGCTTCTTGAACTCAAATCGTTTCTTATTTATTTTGTTTCTTCTTCTTTTTTCACCATTTTCATGACTTTTCACAGACCAGCAAAAACACTGGCTGCAGATCTCCTTTTCTTATGTCTTCTCCACCATCTTCTCCTCATATGTCATGAGCAACCCGAAGCCTTGGGAACCGAGGTAACGTGATAAAACGTGCATGCGACCCGGATCAATAGTGGTCATTGTCACGTCGTTCGGTTCAGTTTAGCTCCTGCACACTGTACGTCTGAACGTCTGAGAACGTCCTCATTCACAGTCCTGCAGAATCGCCTTCACGCCATTCATCACCGCCATGTCAACACGCATGCTGCACAACAGCGTCGTTTGTGTGAGATCGCACACATCGTCACTCTGATTCCCGCTAAAAGAAAGAAAAAGGAAAGAGGAAAGAAAAGTGGGTCAAACAGCCAGAGACGCTGTCGCCCCATCCACGCACACACGAGCTGTTTTCCACAGTAGCGAG
The DNA here is from genome assembly GCA_029224185.1 of Karalla daura. Classification (NCBI taxonomy): domain Eukaryota; kingdom Metazoa; phylum Chordata; class Actinopteri; order Chaetodontiformes; family Leiognathidae; genus Karalla; species Karalla daura. The sequence goes on along the minus strand of CM055204.1, from coordinate 20,217,911 downwards.
TAAACTGAGCGGGGCACCATTAAACATGTGGTCTGCCAGTAAGAGTCTCTCTTTATCTGAGTGTGTGTGTGCGTGTGTGTGTGTGTGTGGGGCCGGCTGGTGCCAGGGCCGCCTCCTCCTCGACACCCCGAGCCAGGGCCCGAGGCTCGTAGGGCCCCGGTGGTTGTGCTTTCTGCCTCAATTGCTGCCATATGTTGTGATGTGAGACACATTTGCCACGAATGCAAATGGGTAGAAACTTCAAAGAGGATTTAACTTGATGATGATGATTACGATGATGATGCTGCTTCTCTGTGTTTACTTTGGAGAACTGTTGCAGACTGTTTGGATCCAGCAGAGTGATTATCATGGTCCAGGAAAGCTGCAAAAACGCTGCTGGGACGTTTGAGGCACTTTAGAAACGGTCTAGAGGAAGGCGACTGTTTGCTCTTTGGTTCATTTTGTAGAGTGGAACATTAAAGGAGAAATATTAAAGGAGGCCTAGAATGAGAGAACAAACGGGTCAGAAAACATCGTCACATCCTCATCTATGTGTGTAGCTTTTGGATGTTAAAATGATTATTTTTGAGAAAAAAAGTGATGTAAAATATGAGTCTGACCCAATCCACAGCTCCAAAATAATTTATATGTGCCTGAGATTGTTAAGATACATGAAGGGCAGGACAGGGAGTCTGCAGTAGTTTGGTTTTCAGTTTCTGGTGACATGTCAGTGTCTCAGCTTCCAGGTTCTTCCTCAGTCTCTGGCTCTGGCTCCTCCTCAGGTTCTTCTTCAGTCTCTGGCTCCTCCTCAGGCTCTTCCTCACTCTCTGGTTCCTCCTTAGGTTCTTCCTCAGTCTCTGGTTCCTCCTTAGGTTCTTCCTCAGTCTCTGGTTCCTCCTCTGGTTCTTCCTCACTCTCTGTTTCCTCAGGTTCTTCCTCACTCTCTGGTTCCTCCTCAGTCTCTGGTTCCTCCTCAGGTTCTTCCTCAGTCTCTGGTTCCTCCTCAGGTTCTTCCTCAGTCTCTGGTTCCTCCTCAGGTTCTCCCTCAGTCTCTGGTTCCTCCTCAGGTTCTTCCTCAGTCTCTGGTTCCTCCTCAGGTTCTTCCTCAGTCTCTGGTTCCTCCTTAGGTTCTTCCTCAGTCTCTGGTTCCTCCTCTGGTTCCTCCTCAGTCTCTGGTTCCTCCTCAGGTTCTTCCTCAGTCTCTGGTTCCTCCTCAGTCTCTGGTTCCTCCTCAGGTTCTTCCTCAGTCTCTGGTTCCTCCTCAGGTTCTCCCTCAGTCTCTGGTTCCTCCTCAGGTTCTCTCTCAGTCTCTGGTCCCTCCTCAGGTTCTTCCTCACTCTCTGGTTCCTCCTCAGGTTCTTCCTCACTCTCTGGTTCCTCCTCAGGTTCTTCCTCACTCTCTGGTTCCTCCTCAGGTTATTCCTCAGTCTCTGGTTCCTCCTCAGGTTCTTCCTCAGTCTGTGGTTCCTCCTCAGGTTCTTCCTCAGTGTCTGGTTCCTCCTCACTCTCTGGTTCCTCCTCAGGTTCCTCCTTGGGTTCTCCTTCAGTCTCTGGTTCCTCCTCAGGTTCTCCCTCAGTGGTTCCTGGCTCCACTCAAATAATGTCATTCACTCTGAATTAAATGTGTCAGTTAAGTCAACCAGAATGTAAACAAAAATGTAAATGTAATATACCCCATACGAGTCAAAGAGCGCCTGTGAGATACTATGTGTCTGGAAGGTATTCCTGATGAGACCACTGCTCCGAAGCTTCCACGTCAACCTCAGGAATGGAGGATAAACACTCCACTCAACCGTTGCGGTTCTGGACATCAATGCGCTGGTCAGCCAGATCGATGGATGGCTGCCACCGAGCTCTCAGGCCACTCCTCACTCACTGATGTGTCAAAACCAGCGTCGCCCCGAGCAGACTGTCACATGGTGTCAGCGTCAGCCGCCAGCCGCCCGGCCTCTGACCCATATTGAAGCAGAGCTGGAAGACCAGCTCCACCCAGAGCACCAGAGATAGGAGAGAGAGAGATGGAGATGGAGAGAGAGAGAGAGAGAGAGAGATGGAGAGAGAGAGAGAGAGAGAGACGTACCTGGGAGTTCCAGCTTAATTAAAATCTCCTCCGACATGTGAGAATATCTCCGCACAGGCTTGGAGGAGGATCAGGAGTAATGCTGGGGAGGAGCTGTGTTTTATGGCGCTGCAGTAATGGATTTTTTTTGCATTTCTGCATTACTGTGTGACAGAGTTTATCTTCATCTTATATTATAGAGGAAGGACTCATTCAAGGATTCATCCCTGGATTCTTGTATGAAACCCCAAATACGTGGATCAGTTGTAATCTACGCTCATAAATCCTCAGAATCACTTAAATATGTTACATCCAGTGGTTCCAAGGAAACTGTTTCCAGTAACTCATAAGATGCTCAGTTTGTTAGTACTGACTCAGTGGCATCAAATACGTTTTAAAAGAGTGAAAAATGCAACTAATGGGCTCTAATAGGCTAGAAATACACAATAAAGTTAAGTTGCATTTCCTAAACTCATTCTTTGATGCTACTGAGTCAATACTACAAAACTGAGTATCTCAGGAGTTACAGATGCAGATGCATAGAGTCCATTGCCATAACAGTCAAAAATGATGAAAAATGATGATCAAAAGTGAAACGTGGAAGGATTTAAAATGGAAAACGTGTGTGAGAGACAGGTCCTGGATTTGGACTTTGGACTGGACCTGCTCATCATATATATATATATATTTACATGTATTTCCCCTCTAAACGTCCAGAAGCGCTGTACAGCTGGCTCCCAGGTTTCCCGGCTGTGACTCTGGGACTAGCTGAGCGTTTACTGTAGCCGTCACTGTCCTGACTCACTGTTTTCTCCCTGCGCTCGTTTGGCTGCGGCTCATTGTGTAGCTGCGCTCCCCCTGCCAGGGCGACAGGCATATAATTATTATTTTTTTTCTCCTCTCCCCTCCCGCTCTGCAGGGAGCACATCGGATCAACTGAGGCAACATGTGATCCGGCCGGGCCAGGGTGGCGTTTAAAACCTGAGCTAACCCATGATTTGGAGTTGCTGAGGCAACAGCAGGGCGAGGGTAAAAGGATCCTGGGCAGAGGGAAGGCTGCAGTACAGCCCTTTACTTTCACCATTGTGCTTGGCCGCCTCCCACCACCATCTGAATCCCACTATTCATCAGCTCAGCACAATGAGAGCTCCACAGCTTCCTCCTGCCCTCCCCCAATTACCCCCCTGCCCCCCCACTTTGGTTACACACACACACACACACACACACACACACACACACACACACACACACACACACACACACACACCTCTTTCTTTGGCCTCTTTAATGCTGCGTGCTTGTGATCATCCTCTTCTTCTGTCTCCTATTTTTTCCGTTTCTTTTTTGTTTCTTTTTTTGGGGGCGGGTTGAAGCCGGACGCAGGCTGCTGCCGGGCGGCTGACCTCGGCAGCAGACGAGCTGAGCGTGAACGCTTTTGACTTTTCGTCAATTTGTCGCTTTCAAATGTACCGAGTTACAGTTTCAGCCCGGCTGGAGTGGTTAGGGTCAGGGTCAGAGCCGAGGGGTGGAGGACTGTCTCTGCAAAAGCTGTCTCTGTGTTATCATTCCATAAAATCACACTTCATCATATGCAGCATATCTACCTACCTACCTACCTACCTACCTACCTACCTACCTACCTACCTCCCTACCTACCTATCTACCTACCTACCTACCTACCTACCTACCTACCTACCTACCTACCTACCTACCTACCTACCTACCTACCTACCTACCTACCTACCTACCTACCTACCTACCTACCTACCTACCTACCTATCTACCTACCTACCTACCTACCTACCTATCTATCTACCTACCTATCTAAAGTCAAATTAGCTCTAAGGTCATATAATATTGAAAAAACGTCCATATAATAAACTCTATTTCCCCAAGCAGCACAAAAACTGTGAAGCACATACTGTACCTACAGTAGATGCAGACACATTGGAACATTATCAAGTTGGTGTAACCCAATATAAAATGCATAAAATGTATAAAAGACAGCAAGATGTGTGGGATCTAGAGCGAGGCGGCAGACCTGGGTGTGTCTGCTCTGTGAGGTGGATGCTGCAGCTTTCATCGACTAAAGGTCACTCCTGGACTCACTGGAGCTGCTGGACGTCAGCGTGATGAGCATCTCCTGGATTAAAGCTTCTACAAAGTGTCTCGAGCGTCTAGCTCCTAGTTCCTCTCAACGTTATCCACAGCCACGTTCACCACGTTAGTGCTCCTTACACAGCTTCAAGGAGCAGCTGAGAGTCTTTTTAGACTTTCCAAGTCAAATAAACGTTACACTGCAGCCTGACAAGCTCTTCTAATGCCATTTGTAATCTCAAAGGGGACCTAGAGTGGTTGAGTGGAGTATTTATCTTTGTTTTCTAGTGTTAACATAGAAGCTAGGGAACTCAGAAATTGTTCTATTACATAAACGATTGGGGGCAGAAATGTTATCAAATGTTATTAACTGTTTCGTCACAGATCTGGCATCCCATTCTGCTTTTATCAACCATGTTACAATTTATGTATAAATGAAGACAATAATGTTTTTAGACCTTTTTTGGACATTTTTGGACCTGATGCAGACTTTTTGGCCCAGAAAAAGACTCATAAGTCTTCAATCTTGTCTGAGATCCATCTGCTTTTGTCTGCCATTTCAGAATTAGAGGATAAAAGATGTTATGGAGTCTTTTTTCCACCTGACGTTTTTTTTTTACCTGTCATAGACTTGCAAACTGTTTTATCTACTCCAGGACTTGTTTAAAGTGCATGTACAGAGCATATGCAGGTCTACGTTGGGACAGAGCTGTGCACGTCCGTCTGGAGCAGACAGGACGACTCGCTGTGTGAAAGGTGGCGTCTCTCTGCTCTCTCACATCAGAGACGCGTCTGTGAGGACGACGAGGGCTCCTCCAGACGCTGAAGCGGCTCTTTATCCTCCCTGAGAGCGAACTCTGCCAACCTCCGACTCGCTGGCCCTTTCTCACAATCTTCCCGGAGAAAACCAACAAACAGGAGCTGGAGATTTGGACGGCGAGGGCCGGGTCAGTGTCAAGAAGATCTGGGGCAGGAAACTAATCCCTCATCTGCTCCCAGAGGCATCCGCATTGTCCCACAGCATCTTATTAGTGCCCCATTTACACAGAGCTGTCGCTTTACCAGATCTCAGCGTTTTTCAGAGTCTTACACCGATATCTGGGACTTAAATTCAAGATGCCTTTGCAGCTTTGCTCGGATGAGCCTTCAATTAGATATCCTCTTGTTGACAGCATTTAGAGAGAAGCTCAAAATGAATCGACCTCAGATAGGTCTTCATTAGATAAAAATTCTGCAGCCATATTTTTTACATTTTGGCAGAGATTAAACGCAGCTGAATAATCCTTGACATACGTCTGTCCCTTAATCTTGTTTTCAGAGCATCTAATTACGTTTAAAGAGTTTCTCCATTACATAAGTGTGTTTCAGTCCGTGCTTGCAGTTAGGGAAAGTGCTTTTCCTCCACTTCACAGCTCTGACCTTCTCTTAAAAACACAGGAGTGGATGAATTATGTATCTCTGGTCTTTTCCTGCAACAATTTCGGGGTCGCCCTGTGCTCATTATCTTTTTTCCGAGCTCTCCCTCACTGTGCCAAAACACATAAATGGTGACCCATCACAAGGGTTTTCCTCACAGGCATGGTAAGGAATCTTAAGAAAAGTCTAAAGAGTCTTGTTTTTTAATCTTCGGGCCGGAAATCCCTCCACAAACTCTGCGGCTTCCTCGACAAAGCTCCGCTTGATCATCTAAATGCTTTTGGACTCGAGCGCCGAGAGAGAATCAAACCTCGATCACACGCAGCTAAATGATTTATCTGGACCGTGAGTGTCATTAGCCTAATGCACGTTCAGATGAGCCGGGCTGCGAGCGACGCCGCTGCATCTCCGTGTCTTCCCCGAGCTCGTGCGCGCTGCTGTGAACCACTGGCTGCTGCAGGAAGAAGCACTTAGACGGCGGAGAGATGTGAACAGCTGAGCGGGCCCCGGAGTCACGCAACATTAAGGGATTAACTGTTTGAGCCGGCGATGGCCGAGTTCAGGGACGATTCCAGGGACAATCCAAGCTCCTCTGCCTTCCATAGGGAGAGATGTGCAAAAAGGTAGAGAGAGAGAGAGAGAGAGAGGGAGAGAGAGAGAGAGCGAGAGAGCGAGAGAGGGAGGGAGGGAGAGAGGGAGGGAGAGGGAGAGACCTCCGGGCCACAGAGGAAAACTTCAAATAAATGAGAGAAACTTTTGTTTGTCTGCTCATCAACGTATTTCCACAAAACAAGGGGAAAGTTGATTCCAGAGGCATTTCGGTGCACACACACACACACACACACACACACACACACACACACACACACACACACAGCTTTTCATCCTCAATGCAGCTTTTAAACATCATATCTCGGAGGCAGAAAGCGTTTAATTCACTGTTTACAGCTTATAGTAGCAGTTTTTCTGTCCGCACGTAAACAAACACTAAAGGGAAGTCATTACCAAGCAGTTTTTTTCCCCCCTTCACTATTCTGCTTTGAGCTAAGAACGCTGAGGCGCTTGTAAAAGTCAAAGCAAAGGAAACACATCCTGTGTTTTTCTCTCTCTCTGGCTGTCATGAAATTCCTGGGCCGCGGCGTGAACCATGACACAACCCGTCCGCTGCAGCAGCCTCTAGAGCCTCTAAAAGAGCCTCTCTCATGCAGCCTGATGCTGATGAGAGAGGAGCTCTGTCAGGGCTGAAGAAGGACGGCCTTTCTTCTCCTCCTCCTTCTCCTCCTTCCTCTCCTCTGCTTCTCCTGGAGCCGTAACGTCACAGAGACGGAGCCGGCGCACACGCGTGTCACGTGAGGACAAACAGTGCGGTCGCGCTTTCACGCATGGCAGCAGCTGTGATTGCCCGGCCGCAGCCAGGGGTTGTAATTTAGGTCCCGAAAGTTTCACAGACAAGTTTGGTTGGTTTTTCTCAGCAGCTGCGAGGGCGAGAGTCACATGTAAGACTCCCTCTCTGTCTCTCAGGTTTCTAACAAAGGACCAAACTGGTGATATTTGTGTTGGGAGTCGATAAATCACATGACGAACCAGAAAACCATCGCTATAAATACTCGTCTTATGAGGAATAAAATCCAGCCTGCAGTTAGGGATGTGCCCTGTAAAACACCGGGATAATGTATTCTCAGAGGAGAAGCAGCTTCCAGCAAAGGTTTGGCTGCACAAACTCAGCTGTAAAGGGGCGAAACTTCAAACTCAAACTCACTCCGAGGAGAGATGAAACATCTCAGCAGCCACTCTGAGCTTTACTGGTTGTTACTCGTCATCTTCATCAGATTCTGGTGTTTATTCTGTCACTACTCTTCATACCGATCCTGCATTAAGCACTTACACAGATTAAGGCTGTTCAATGTTGTCATTTCCTCTTAAATGTGATCAAATTTAGCAATCTGACAATGACTTAACTTTGTGAAATAAAAGAAGGGTTCAGATCCCAGATTGGGGACATTTCTATGTCGAGTTTGCATGTTCTCCTCGCATCTGTATGGGTGTTTCTCTAGGTTCTCCTCCCACAGTCCAAAAACATACATGTTCCTGTTGAATGGAGACTAAATGACCTCAATGCATGAGTGTGGGAGTGAACAGAGTGTGTGTGTGTGTTGTGATGGACTGGAAACCTATCCAGGGTGTTTTCTTCACCTTCGTCCTATGTGTGCTGGAGACAGATGACACCACTGGGTTTAAAGCAGGTGAGATAACGGATGGACAGCTGATAAACAGACTCCAGATGTTCTCTCCATCTTAATTCTAAGGCCCCTGTGCAGCTTCTTAGACTTTACATGGACGCTCAACGTTCAAGATACTTTGTTTTGCGTCATAAAACTCAAAACTGTTTAGAGCTCAGATGTTTTCACAGCTTTCTGTATCAAAACACTTCAATGATCCCAAACCGACTTTGTGGCCTGGGTCTTCATAAACACTTGGTGAGCAGAAGCAAACACTTCCCAGCTGGACTCTTCTGAGTCATTAACACAAATACATGGTCGCAGCCACTTCCGGGGATGTCAGGGAATAGCTGGAATAACTTTTTCCACGGGGGCGGGAGCAGGAAGTAACTTACTGTCTTTGGGGACGGGGCTGGAGGTTCCGCCCGCTGAGGTCCTTCCCACCGGGCTGGAATGCTTGGGCCCCCGGCCAGGGATTTTCAGGCCACTGGACTTGAGCATATTCATTCTTGTGAAGCAGGGAGACTGGCCCCGGACCTGAGCGCTCCTCCCTGGGTGATGAAGGCTTGTGGGTCAGGCACTAGAGGAGAGAGTGGCGGCTGTCACTCTCCATGTTCAGCTGTTGGGAGGAGGAGGAAGAGGAGGAAGAGGGGAGAGAAACGTGGGAATGATTAACAGGAGAAAACAGGATGAGGGGGAGATTTGAAGCATCCACGCTTAAGTGTCACTGGAGCCACAAAACTGCTCTGAGGGAGCGGATTTCCAAGACCAAACAGAGCCTTGGAGATGATAAGGTGGATAAAACCTGTGGCTGTTTGCTGGGTCAGCAGCAGGACAATGCACAGGTATTTTTCCAAAGGTTCTCAAATGTTTGTGCAACCTACGATCTTGGAATCTTTTGAGCAGACTTCCCGGATAACGTACGGACTCATGAGGTAAAAGGGAAGGAAAAAATCCTTCAAATTAAACAATTGCAGAGTAAGTAAAAGACTCTGCGCTCACTCTTCAACCCCCACATTACTCCAGCAGAAAGCTGAGAATCATACTGGGATTTGTTTACATTCAGGAGTCTGAAAACACTCCCCCACTTCATTCCCAGTGGGCAACAATAGTGTAGGAGGCTCCGCTGCAAACACAGAAATTTAAGCACTTTTCCAGTCTCCTTCCTGGCTGGGTATCAGGTAAAATGAAAAAAAAAGCAAATTAATGAGATGTAGGCTCTGCTCCAAGACTGCTCCAGCACTAGAGCAGTGCTGCGGAGGAGCCCCGGGACATGGCGTCTGAAGACACCCAGACAAACACTCCCACAGTGTCAAGTCGGGTTGTGTCTTCATCTCCAGCTGCAGTCAACACCTGGCACCACCCGATTCATCATTAACCTGATTACCGAGCGGACGCAGCCACGTTAATAACAGCTCGCCGGCTCATTTGGTCCTCGGCGGTTCACCCAACCTGTCAATTTCAGCAGAGTAATAATAATATGACAGAGCCAATGTAGGCCGGTGCCCAAGTGGAGCGTGGCCTACAAATCATGCCCCAAAGCCCATTAAGAAGATCTAATGCTGTTATAGCCTACAATAAACAACACACATCTGGGCCGGGAGCTTTTTTAAAGCAGCCTGTGTGTTTGTGTTGAGAGAGGCTCGTTTTCCTCATCCCGATAATGAAGAAATAATCATTTAAGTGCAAGCGATCCCATTAAAGCTGCCACGAATGACGGTTTTGCCTGAACTAAAGGGTGTGTGATGAACAGGTCCAAATACATGAGTCACAAACTATGACTCAAGACAATTTCCTGTCTTTGGGACTGGAACATTCTACCTGTGCCAAATTGAAAATGAGGTCCTGGATCCATTTTAAAGCATTCGTGCACTTTGGTCCGGCAGAAAGACGCATTAAATAAGTTGAATTGTCACTCAACTTCTACATGCAAAACTGCACAGAGCTCCCAGGCAGGTCTGACACTCGAGACCTGGCAGAATAACTGGGTCAGACACCACAACCAGGGTGAACACGTTTACATTCATGCAAATATTTTCCTTTTTTTTTTTTGCTCCTATTTGTAGCATCTGGTGTAGCATAAATATTTACTAATACAGGTGTGTTTTAAACAGGCTACCAATGTCAGGTTTTAGCTTAGGTTCTAATGTTTTCACAATATGCAGTTAAATCACTTTGAAGTGTCAGCATTGTTAGACCAAAAGCCCATTAAAAGCATCTGACGCTGTTATAACCAACAATAAACAATACACATCTGGGCTGGGAGCTTTTAAAGCAGCCTGTGTGTGTTAAGAAAGGAAAAGCCAGCAGAATCAGCTCATTTTCCTCATCCAGATAATGAAGAATTGATGATCTCAGTGCAAACAATCCCATTAAGGCTTCTGGGAATGATGCAAACACTGAGGCTGCTGGTGAAATGATGGTTTTGCAGGAATAAGGCCTGTGGCTCTGTGTTCTCCATGTGGCCTGGGCTTTTCTTTGCATGCAGGCCTGGATTCATGATCCAAGCTGCTTCTGATTCCAGTGAACGCAGGATGGGGATGATGAGGAGCGACAATGACAATGCAGCAGCAGCAGCTCCACAAAATGCAACAACACACCAGTTTGATCCATTGTTGCAGCGACTGCGGCAACGTGGTCCATCCATCCACCCATCCATCCATAAATACACTGATAAATCAACACAGTCCCTCCCTTTAAAATCACACATTATTGCGATAAAGAATAAAGACTCACCTCGTTGCGTGGAATCGGAGCTCCAGACTAACTTTGAAGATAAAAGGAGGCGGATGAGGGGGATGTTGCCACTCCCTGGGATGCAGATATGGATGCTGAGCAGAAACGGGGGGAATCAGCCTGGATCGCAGAGGGATGGAAACCTCAGCTCTGATGAGATTAGGATCAGCTTCTCATTTCCCCCTGTGGTGAGAAGCTCCAGGACAACACCGGGACGTCTCTGCCTCCCGTGGCCGGACTCGGGGCTCACACGTCCGGACTGTCTCCACGTAGCATCCACGGCATCTAAAAAAAACACCTTAACTTTCCCAGTCGTCTTTGTGTCTGGTTCTGGTTCCGGGTTGAGTCTGGGTCTTCTCAGATGCCTATCCTGTCCTCCTGGTTCCCACGGTGGTGCTGGGTTTGTGGGGTTAGCTCCGCTTTCGCTTGTGACTCGAACCAGCGGCTGAGCTGAACAAAGGGGCTGGGCACAGAGCCCCTCCTGAGAGGCAGGCTAGGCTGCCCCGCGGCGGAATCCCTCTGAAAAACACCACGTTTAACCGGCTTGTGCTTACTAGTAAAAACATTCGAGACACAAACGATGACTCAATACGTTTTTCCTATCACTGCGACTCACATCTTTCATTCGGCTTTGAACGCTACAACAAGAGAACACTTTTATACGGAAAACGTCACATTTATTATCTTAATCTACGCCCGTCTACGAGCGATGAGACTGTCTACTTTACCCCGTTACGGACTCTCTTGGAAAAAAATAGAATTTAACCGGCTTGTGCTTATCAGTCAAATTACATTAATCTTAAATCAAAATGTAGTATGTTTTCATATCATTAGGACTGTCTGTTTTCATTCGGCATTAAGAATTCTAACAAAAAGACATGTTTCGCTGTAATACGTCACATTTCTGCCCTTTGGGGTGTGAGGATGGGCAGCTACAGGGTTGCTAGTGGCTTGCTCCCTTTGAAAAACGTGTGATTTAACCGGCTTGTGCGTATCGGTCACAATACACAAATCACAAACCGTAACTCAAAATAAATTCATACTACAGAGACTGTCTTGTTTAATTCGGAATCAGTTAATACAACAAAAGAGCACCGTCCGGTGGAAAGCGTCATATTTCTGATCCACGCCTGTCTTCGAGCCCCTCCTGGGGGTAGGGTGAGAGGCTGGCCAGTCACCTGAGTCACGGACTTCCTTTGAAAACCCTGGGAATTCAACCAGTCTGTGGTCACCAGTCAAAATATATGAGTCACGAACCATGATTCAAGCAAGTAATCACCGAGGCTGCCTGCTTTCATTTGTCCTAAATGAATGGAATAACATTTACAACATTTATTGTAAACCGTCACATTTTTATCCTTGCCTGGGAGCATCTGTTATGGCAGTCGTATAATTATCTACTAATACTGTTGTGTTTTCAGCATATTAGCAATGCCGAAAGTAAACATATATTATGGTTTTTCCAGTAAATTCATGATTCTTAAAAAAATATTCGTGAAATTTCGTCCAAACGTAAGAGACGTTAAGTAAGTTTTATTTTAACTGGGGCTTGGTATGGGATTCTCTGCTCGAACACGCTACTGTGGGAGGGTCCAAGCCAAAGCCAGTCCATGTGGAGCTCTTCTGCTTCTTCCGGCTGGTTTTTAAACGTTTTGATTGGTCGAAAGGCGACAGACATAGAGGATAAACACTGCCTTTCAGACATTTTATTTTCTATTACTTTATATTGATAATGAAGATGATGATGATGATGATGCTGATGGTGATAGTGACGATGATGAAGATAACAACAACAATGACAGTAGTTATACAGTTCTATCTTATATGGCAAGTACACAAATCAACTACCTAATTGAAATAATCTATTATTGTAGTAGTATTTAGTATTGTATTAGTATTGTAATTACAATAATGTATCAGTTAAGTAGAATAAAGTAACATTTATCTAGTGAATACTGCTACAACTACTACCACTATTACTAGTAGCTACTACCACTAATACTAATGCAATCACAGTTCAATTCGGAAACAGACCAGCTGCATGCAATGATGAAACATTAAATACTTCTGAGAGTGTATTGAATTGTTGAATGTGGTTCATGGTGCACAGTGAAGCACAGTTACTGGTTGTTACTGGTTGTATTAGCTGCACAAACACAAAGCTGGCACTTAACAGGCTGGTCATGCCCATACAGTCCATTCAGCTTCCATAGGGGGGAACACACAGGCTCTCTAACATCTCCCTCCCAGGAACCCAGTGTAGGGAAATCTGCACTTGAATCTGTGAAGCACAGAACCACCAAGACATACTCTTCCAGAAAACTATATGTATTTCATTTGATTTATCTGGATAATCGTTAGAATCAATGGAACAGGTCAAGTTTTGTTTCATATTTCTGTCCATTTGAATAAGTCAGAGTTAAACAAATGAAAGCAGATTTGTATTGTTCTTCCTATGATTATCACAAAATGATGGACAGAATTATCTCATCACAAGCTGGAGAATGAGGTAGTCATGTGACCTGCACTATCATCAGTATTGATCAGACTGTAATGACGGAGCGGTTATAGAGGGCTGCTAACACTAGAGGTCGCTCAGGTTCTGTAAATGAGTCAACTACAGCGCGATGCATGTGCAGGTTGTCATACATGGAGCGCTCAAAACGCTTTACCTGAAAAACGTCTGGAATTGTGTTGATGTATAAGATATGACTTCATAGGTTTTTTTTATTCACAAGATAAAATGGTGTACCATGAAAGGACATAAATCACTCAGTGTCTGGTATATTCCAAATCAGGTCAACACAGAACATATAAAGTTACAAAAAATACATATATCTAATTATTTTCCTTGTCTTCTTTTGTCTTTCTTCATCAAACAGGTTCAGTTTGAGTTGACTTAATTGAAGAGTCTCCCAGCTGTTTAATGCAATCATTTGACTGGCTCACTGATGACACCTACTGACAACCTTCATCCTCCTCCTCCTCCTCTTCTTCTTGTCTTCTGCCTTCCTGCAGAGCAACACTGAACAGACAGAATACAGACCTCTAGATAAACCTCTAGATCCTACTGTCTGTTTAAGACTTGTTCTAAGACGTTTGTGTTGATCTCACATTGTTGACATCTACTCCTGGTAAACCACCTGGTAAACACCTGGCCCTCACATCCATCCAAAATCTGAAAATAACTCCTCTGATATAAAAAGTGATCCCAAAGTTTTCAGGGCTAATTTCTAGTATAGTTTTGAGGTCAACTCAAAGTCTTGAAAATCCTCTTCAGTTATGAACTTTTGTTCAGATATTCTGCAGGTGGTCTGCTGAGGCAATTCAGTGGTTAAGGCACTTTACAAAACATCTAGAAACATCCCAGTGTTGATAACCAGTAAGTAAGATAGAGCACGATAGGTGAGTAACACAGGATAACAAAAATGACCCTCTAACAGCGTCTGAGCTGACTGATGCCCAAAGGAATGAAGGACCAGTCCCTGCCACTGTTTTCCCACATCTCGGAGTAAAGTCTTCCCAGAAGTCTGCTCAGTGACTCAGACCTCCACTCGTCTTGGGCCGCATCGTGTGTGTTTGCCTCACGTGGATAACTCTGCTAAGTCAGGCCAGTGAGTCAGTGGGTCTTCACTTTGGTGCGACGTCGTTCCGATGATGTTGTTTAATCCCGCGTTGCTCTGTTTCCTCCCCGGCAGCAGAGCAGCAGAGCAGCACAGAGTCACCAGGATAACAAAGAGTCTCTGGCTGACCTGAGCTGCCTTGTTAATATGCAGCGTGTCCAGATAATGCCCCTCTGTGATTTGCAATAATGGCTCAGTGTTTCTGAGCCGGGTGGACGTTGCCCCCTCGGTCCACTTCACGTAAGGGAAGTGACTGGATTACACGCTAATCCCATCATAATGCCGCTGCTACGTAAGGGTCTGTTGGAGGGATTAGAGCCCAGAGGCTCCAGCTTCAGGACGGGGTCGGCAGCGGACCGGCCGACTGTTTCTGAGCTTCTGACACTGACAGACAGCGAGGACACATGTAGCCTGTTGGGAGGAGGCTGCAGACAGATCTGTCACTGACGAGGTACGTGCTGCTTCTGGAGGCTCCCAGCACCAGCTTCAGGCAGGTGATGGAGGGGACGTATAACTCTGGTGTTAGTTCATATCAGTAAATAGCATCATTTCCTCATAGTATAATGTGGAAAGTGATGACTGTAGCATTCAATGTTCTCAATTTCAGTGAAATTATACCAATGTGTGCTAAAAAAATATGAAAAAAATTGAAATTACAGAGTTGTTAAATTTACCTGTTCTAATTGAGTCTTTATAAGATGCAGAACTTTTAAAATGAGTCCTGCTCTACATATTACAGATTGTTAGATTTCAGTTTATTTACATTATTACACAAGCTCAAGTCACACACTGTATTTTCATGGCAGCCAAAACTATCCTGGAACTATGATAATAATAACTATAATATATTATTTATCTTATATTTCATATATAATTACATGAGTTGAAGACATACACTGTACTTTCATAACATGAAAATGAAAAGCAGTTATAGTATCTATGTCATTTTTTGCAGTTTTGGCTGGAATCTGTCATCACATTAAATGAAGCTGGTGGAGTCAAATCTGCTGCAGATTCAGAGTCACACACACTTTACACATGCTCACGGTTTGACTGTTATACAACAATATTAAGTCATAATGGTCATGTTTCACTTTCAGAGAACAAGACGGAGAGGATCAATGAATGGCAATCAATATCAAAATAATAATCTTAATAAAAAATATACATAAAAATAAAAACTGATTAATCTACAATCTGTCCTTCAACATCACGGGCCAAACTGTCTTGGCTAAAGAAAAATAAAATAAATAAATAAAAGATATAAAACATAAACCACCACAAAATTAAATTAGAATTAAAACAAAAGCATCAATATCGTCCACACTTCTCTGCTTCACTTGCTTCAGGCTACTTTATTCCATTGCTGGCTTTAATTAAAAAAAAGCTAAATTAGCTCCAGAGCGATTCCTTGTGAATTCTGCAGACTGAACAGACCCAATAACATGAAAGGATGGTTTTTTTTTTTGGGAGCTCTTCTCTTCTCTTCTCATTAAAGTAACATGACTCCAGCTGAAATTAAACCTTTTTCCTCTCAACTATGCACAAAACTAATATCCTGAAATATTCATGCTCGACGCTGCTAAACGTTTTGTTTTTCAGGGCCGAGCTGCTGTTTTGGAGAAATGACAAGAGGAGACAATGATTAACCGAGCTGGCCCGGACCATGTGTGTGTGTGTGTGTGTGTCAGTGTCAGAAGTGTCACTGTCAGAGTGTGTTTACATGACAGGAGGTGAAAGTCTGGCTGAGGAACAGAGATCACACACTTGACACAGACGCAGCATGGGAGGAGGGAGCCAGCATGCAGCCGCAGCAGCACGCAGCCTAGTCTCTGTTTATTGTTCTGCACTGCTGCTGTTTTAACTTGACAGCATCTTGCAACAGGCACTGTACAGCAGGCTCACTGGATCGCATTACATCTTAAAAACAATTGCTTCCAAAAGTGTTTTTTTGGCTGGCCTGGCCCAGTGCAGCCTGTACTTATCAAGTGTAAGTGCCATTTACAAGCAGAGCGGCGGAAGCAGCACAGCTGCGGCTATGTCGGGGTCTGTGGAGGCAGGAGTCTGAAAAAAAAACAAAAAAAAAACAACAGCTTTTTTGTTTTTTTCCTGCTGGAGAAGCAGGGCCAGCCTCAACAGGAATATTAGAGTTGAATGCATTGTGAACGCGAGCTGCGTGCAGCACCGTGTCTCTTCATCCTCTACATCCTCTTCCTCTGCTCCGGCTGCAACTTCTGCTCCTGCAGCCATCCGGCACCATCCAATCCTCAACTAGTCGACTAGTCGACTAGTCAACTAGTCTAGCAACCCGCCGTCCTCCTCAACCTGCTGCGGTCCCAGGTAATGCACGGGTGTGGGCTGAGTCTGTGTGCATGGTTTGGAGTGCAACGAGTGTTGTGAGATGAATGAAGACATATCCTATTCTATTTTTATATTCCAGCTGGGGCACGCAAGAAAAATAACTATGCAGAATTTGCATAATATGCTTCTTTATTTTCAGTACAATTTGGACCTAATACAATGTGTATCATGTACTGTATCGTGTGTGATGATTTTTATAGATAGAGAGATAGAAAATGTATCGATCACCATCCTGTCAGGAAATGCAGTGTAAATGCAATTCAGCTTAGTCCATCCATCCATCCAACATCTTACCTGCTTTGTACCAAATGATGACCAATTTCTTTAATCGACCATTGAGCATGGTTTTAGGCAGTGGGAGGAAACATGACAGACATGGAGAGACCACTCAAACTCTATAAAGCTGTTACTGTACTTTAGTTATCTGTAGTTTAATTCCCTTTTAGTCCAGGGTTGATTTTATCATGCTCATGAGAAGTAGGTCTGTCTGGTTGAAGCTGAAATGTGCTTTCAAGCTGTATTATTTGGGTTAGTTTGACTGGGTCAATATTGGGTAAATGGACTTTGCCGTATAGAATGACACTGGTTCCAGGACACAGGTAGTACATCCTCTATGACACAGATTTTGGCTATAGGCCTTGAACGTGAATTAACAATGCCCCAAAAGCATCTCCACAGCTCCTCAGTGGGATTTACTATTCTGAATTAGAGATAAATTGATTTAGTGGATTTAAATTGGCTTAGATTGACAAAATCTCCCTCATGGTGAAAAACAGATCTTACAGAAGGATCAACAAGCTGAGCCATCCATCTATCCAACAAATATCTTATGTGCTTTATGGCCACTGGTGCTACTTTATGTCTTTTTAAAGCTCTTAAGTGTGTAGCTAGCTAGCTAGCTATTTAGTAGCATATCTTGATCTAAAAACAGCCTCCAGTAACTGGTGTATCCTGTTATAGCAACGACTTAGCTTTAGTTAGCCTTATTGATCACAAGTTAACAAAGCTAGTCACTGTTGAGGTTGGTGTTTAAAGCAGCAGGTTAGCCTGTAAAGCTAACAAACAGCTGGTTGATAGCAGCAGTTTCATTACATTAGCCTGTTTGACAGTTGGTCAGCTAGCAAAGCTAACAAAGCTACAACACTTGTTCATTCAGGTAAGTTGACTATAACCTCTGGCTGATTTTATATTTAAAATCAAAATGCAGGCCCTAGAATGTATTTTTACATGATATTACTAAATATTAGTAACTAACTAACTGAATACCAGGAAACATCCAGGTTTTTTCCTGGTGCTACCGACTATTTATTGTGATGTGGTCCAAAGACGAGATACGACGATATAAGACAAAATCAGAAGTGAAGATGTTCTTTACAGCAGCCAAAAATTACACACAAGAACATCACGATATATCAGTAAAATACGTTATGTAAAAGGAAGTAAGCAAGTGTGACAACAATGGTACTAAATAATGGAATAGTTTGAGTGTTTCTTTAATTTTCAGGGAAAACAGTGAAAAATAAAGAACATAACACAAATAAAAACAACAAACAAATAAAAGTGGTTCTCTATGACGGAGTATAAGGGCCACATTGAGAAAAAAAATTTTGATATTAAAGTTGTAAATTACGGGAATTAAACTGAACACTTTAACTTGAATAGTTTAACAAACGTTTAATGTGTTGTCTATATCAACCTTACCTGCTCACCTTCTCTCGTTTATTTGTTTATTTTTCTCATAATATTATGACGTCATTCTCGTAATCTACAACTTTATTCTTGAAATTTATGATTTTCTCTCCTCATTATGGCCCTAATGCTCTGTGGTAATTCTCCCTGCCCCCCCCTGGGTTGTCCTGTGTGATGGAGGTCCCTCTGCTCACCTGTCCTCTGTGTCTGTCCCTGTCCTCCGTCACGTCCCAGCCTCCTCCATGGCGTCGGCGGCTCTGGAGCTGATGGGCTTCTTCCTGGGTCTGATCGGGATGCTGGGCACCCTGGTGGCCACGGTGCTGCCCTACTGGCAGATCTCCGCCCACATCGGCTCCAACATCGTCACGGCCGTGGCCAACATGCGGGGCCTGTGGATGGAGTGCGTCTACCAGAGCACGGGGGCCTTCCAGTGCGAGACCTACAACTCCATGCTGGCCCTGCCCTCCGACCTGCAGGCCTCCCGGGCCCTCATGGTCATCTCCGTCGTGCTGTCCGTGCTCGCCATCGCCGTCTCGGTGCTGGGGATGCAGTGCACGCTGTGCCTGGAGGGCTCGGGGGCGGCCAAGAGTCGCGTGGCGGGCGCCGGCGGCGTCCTCTTCCTGTCCGCGGGCTTCCTGTCGCTCATCCCCGTGGCCTGGACCACGCACGAGGTGGTGCAGACCTTCTACCGACCCAACCTGCCGGCCAGCATGAAGTTCGAGCTGGGGGAGTGTCTGTACGTCGGCCTGGCCTCGGCGCTCATCTCCATCCTGGGGGGGGCGCTGCTGAGCATGTCCTGCTGCGAGGAGCGGAACGGCGGCGGCGGCGGGAGACGCCACGCAGGCGGGTACCCGTACCCGGTGGGCACGGGCGCGCGGACAACGTCTCAGACCTACCGTAACCCCACCCTGCAGGTGGGGGGCCTCGGCCCCGGCAGCAGGGGCCACACGCTGGTCCGCAGCACCAGCGGCAGCTCTCAGATGAGCCAGGGAGTCCAGGGAGCCAAGAAGCCCACGGCGGCAGGATATGACATCACAGGATACGTCTGAGGTCGCCGCCACTCCCAGACACTGTCCACTCAGGCCTGAGTCTTTGTGTTCATGGAGTGAATCTAATCAGACAGAAGAGTAAACGAGACGTTTTTGAGGTTTGTTGCATGAAGTGGAACAGTCGTTTCGACTGCAACAAACTGTTTGACGTTATTATTTTTTCTGTCAATGGGTCAAAAACTGTTTTTTAAGGTCCATTGTTCAGACAGAAACTCGTCTACATCCTGTGTCTGGAGAAGCCACATCGATGAATTTTATTTTTAAAGTTGTTTTCTTTTATTAAACTGGAGTGTTGAGAGGTTTTAGAGATGCTGCTGGACAAAAGAGAACAATGAGGCCGAGAGTTAAATGCATTTCCAGAGCTGTACCGTCATCTGAACCTCAGCCTTAGGTCTACACATGACACCAAGCAATGTTTTTTTGAGAACATGCATTTATTGTCTATTTCCAGGCTAATTCTAAATGAACTGCTGACTTGATGTTTTGGTAACTTTGGGGCAGGCTGATGTTGATTCTCAGTTTTTTGCCCTTTTATTTGCTCCTGTTTCCACAGCAGAACTCCACAGAACTTTTGACCTCAAAAGTCAAACATTTATCAACATGTTTCAGTCAGTGCATCTGTCAGACGTCCCACTGAACACTGTGCCTTAATGTCATATAAAGATGTCTATGTGTTTAGGATAAATCCACGTTTGTGGTTGTTCAAGGATTTTATTTGGTGCTGGTACAATATCTGAACTCTTAATGTCTTTTTTTCAGTTTTTTTTACAAACTGTGGTGCAAAAGATGAAGCCGGGGTTGATCTGTGTGTATCTCACTGCTCTTCTCCTATTGTCAGGATCATCTTATCGAACCTGAAGCAACCTTTTGCCTTGGAATACAAGTTTATTGCCTATTTGGAAATAAATGTCTTTTCCTAGTGTCTTGTCTCGAAATTTTGCTGCTCCCAAAACACACTTATGGCGGTGTGCACAGACCTACTGCAGCCTCGTAACTAAAAATGGACCAGATGTTGCTGTGCCCTAATTCTGTGGTTCTAACTACTCACAACTCAGGCTGGAGAAGAGACGTAATGGATTCACGTCTGGAGGTGTTTTTAATGGAAAGACCCAAAAATACACATAGAGAATCAACAAGGAAGTCGCTCACACACATTAATGCAACCCAGATTCTCGTTTTACATGTCACTCACTCTCTTTTGGCTGTCAATAATGATAATAATAATAATAATGAAACGATGCTGATTCCTCTTTCCACAGTGCAGGATTAGAGATCAGGGCCCTGAACCGAGGGCAAACACAGATCAACGCAAACAAACCGAAGCAAACATGACCGGGACACGAGAGTCTGATCAATATGCAGTTTCGGTCGGTCCCCCATGTTCAGTGGGTCAGTTCACAAGCAAAAACTGAGTGATGTTGTCATTAAAAGCTGAACCAAAATAAGATGACAAAGTTCACAGGTGATTAATGGACTTATCATCAAATAATAAAGTAATTGTTAACTAATCAGTCAATTTAAGCATGGAAGAAACATGGCATTTGAAGAATTCAGCATCAGCACCATCTTATTGCATTATAGGGAAAATGTAATTGATTATTGATCAAGAAGATGACTCAAGGATTAGTTAATCAATCCTTAAAATAATTGTTTGTTGGAGCCCAGCAGAAAATCCAGGCCAGGAGAGAGCGGAGGCACACAAAACAGAGCAGCTCACAGACTGGATCCTGGTCAGGGACTCGACTGTAACTTCAGCCTGTTTGACCGAGGGAACACCACAGATAAGCCACACACACACACACACACACACACACACACACACACACACACACATACACACATACACACACACACACACACACACACACACACACACACACACAGAGTTTCGGCATGAAGAGACAAACACTATCTCAGAAACTTACAGCACACAATCCTGAGAACGTCCTGTCACAGCCACGTGACTTCCTCACTGTGAACCAGTCTGAAAAACACCAGCCTCAGTTTCATCTTCTCACCTCAACAGGTGTCTGCTGTAGTAACTGGTTCTTTGATATGTCAAATATGAGACGCCCTGGCAGAAAACGATCACAAGACTGAGCTGATGAGGGACGACGAGCATCTGATGAGCACGAGGGTGAGAGAGTCAAATGATCGGTGCAGGTTTCATACACCTTTAACAAGATCAAAATCAAGCGCATTCAAGGTCATATTTTCATGCTTTTCCCACATCCTTTTCCAGATGTGATAAATTACATAATCATGTAAATACACCCAAAAACATATTGATTATTGATGGGCTGCAGCTACAGAGAACATACACATCCAGCCTTGTATGTTTGAGCAGGTTTTGCTAAATGTATTAACAACTTAGCTTTGTTTGTTTTTGTTTTTGTTTTTTGTTTTTTTTTGTTCCCCCCTTTGTTCATTAGTCCCCTAAACTAATAATCCTAAGAAAAAGAGAAAAAGAAGAAGAAAAAGTGAAAGGCAAGACCGGCCAGCAATGGCTGCTAGCTGGTCTGCAGAGGCATGGTGTCCATGGGGCTCCCACTTACAAACTATCTTCAGCTGACCTGTGACATCATCACATCATCATTCTGAGGTCATACCTCACACCTACCTGTCCTAGTGACATCATCACGTGTCTTATTGGTGACATCATGGTCACCATCCCCGGTGACATCATCAGAGTTCTCGCTGATGACGAGGCGATGACATCACTGATGACGTCACAGCTGCCGTACGGCATGCCGCAGACTGAGGCTCCCCTGAGAACAGAGTTTGGAAGTGGGACCTGCGGCCACAGCTGCTATGTCTTGAAGATGCCTCGCAGACGCAGACAGACTTCTCGTCCGGTCCGCAGACGCAGGAGGGCCCGAAGGGGCCCAGCTGCTCGCAGACGCAGGAGGGTCGTCCGTCGCAGACGCTAAGCAATCTCTCGACCTCATGGAAAACGTTGCGAAGGAGATCAAGAGCAAACAAACAAAAAAACAAAAACAACCAAACAACAACTAAAGGGCCAGCCCTCATCCAACAGCAGCTGAGGCGTGAGGGGCATCTCTTCAACAACTTTATTAAAGTGCCAGTTCATAACAGACGTTTTCTGTTGTCACAGAACCTGTGGTGTCTGTTTGGCGCCATCTAGCGTCGATGAGAAGAACAACTGGCTTGCTCCAGGTCAAAGCATCTACCTGGCTGACATAAACCTGATGTAAAAAATACTGAATGAACATCATATCTCAAAAACAATCACATTAACTCACATAAAGCAGAGATCTAGTCTCATTTACAGGTGAGAAAGATGTATTTAAACGTGTCTGAAGCTCGTAAAAACTGGAAGAATTGCATGTAAGAATAGCAAAGAAATAGTCTCAAAGTGTAAAGCAAACATGAAACTCTCAGAAAAAGCATTAGAAACTACATTTGTTTTTTTATTGCACTTATGTCATTTCTTTTATTATTTGTGTATCTTTAATATAAGCCTTCTTATTTACACTGGCAATGAGCTTATTGAAAAACAAAGAGTTCAAAACAGGCATTTATTGACGTGGAACTGGCACATAGAAGAGAACATAAATAATGCAGAATGGGTGTCCCTGCTGTGCAGGATCTGTGCCGCTGTCAGGAATGAACGTTTTGGTTTTTCATTTCTTCTCCTTCCTTCTCCTCCTTCCTCCTTCCTCCCTCCTCCTTCTGTTTCTCCTCTTCCTGTCGCTCGCGGCCGAACTCGACCACCAGTGGTTTCCCTAGCAACCGGTACCCATGGACCGTCTGCAAGGCTCTCTGGGCCGTCTCAGCATCTGCCCCGGAGGAAAAAACAACAGACAAACACAGTGAAGGACGTGAAGAGCGAGGACGGGTCTGTGTCTTCAGTCTGCTCACCTGGCAGAGTGATGAAGGCCTGGCCCCTCATCCTCCCCGTCAGCAGGCGGTACAGCACGGCCGGACCCTCCTCCCGCTCGAAGCGGGAGAACAGCACCACCAGCTGGGCCAGCGACGCCTGCCTGCTCAGGTTCTTCACACACAGCACCTGCAGGGAGACGAGGACAGAGTGACTCCTCTGACCTCTAACCGAGTCAGAGAGAATCTGAGAATGTACAACAGACTCACACACATTCACCTCACACATACATGAAAAAATCTTGACTGTATTCATGTATACACTGCATTTTCAAAACACGCTTCAGAGTATGGTGTGAATTCATTATGAGGCCTCGTGGTGGTTTTGATGTGAGATTCTCTCTATATGAGCTACACAGCAGGGACGTCAGCCATGCTGGAGGCACGCACACACACACATACATACATACACACACACACACACACACACACACACACACACACACACACACACACACACACACACACACAAACATGTCACGTGATACCTTGGAGGGTTTTCCCGGCTGGTAGTTCTGGAACCTCGGGATGCTCCTGATCCCTTCTTCCCCTTCACGGTTCTTCAGGATTTCTTCCTCTGAGATGGTCTCGATCTCCCCTCTGACAGTCAGCGCTGTGGCCGCCCCACGCAGGCTTCCTATTGGCTGGCTGATGTCGATGTGCTTGGGAGGAGGTTTGGGCTCCTCGGCTCTGTCCTGAGGAGCCTGCAGCTCTGAGCCTGTCTGGCCTGTGGAGCTGTTATCATCACGCCGTGGTTCAGTCTGGTGGTCAGAGCCACTTTTTGATTGGCTGCCGTCGCTCTGTGGGTCATGTGACTGGTCAGAGGAGTTCCTCTGTGATGCTGCATATGTGTCTCTGTGTGGAGAAGCTTGTCTCCTCTCTGTCGTGAGAACGTCTCTGTAGAGAGAGGTCATGGGATCCGAGGACGACTCCCCCTGCTGGTCCTCCTGGGGATCCTCATCTGAGGGGGGGAGCCACAAAAATGATTTAGTCCTCGAGATTATGATCCTATAACTCATCTAAGGACTAACATCTCCTTAGTTACCATACATTTTGTATTATTGTGTATTAGAGTCTTTATAATCAGGTTGTCTGGCATGTAGAGAGTCTAACAAAGTAAGAATTCCATTGCAATGAACAACAGAATCCTGAATCTCCAAATTTATTAAGATGCAAATATTGTAAATCTGTCAATATGTGATTTAATGCCCATACATTTATCATGATCTATATCAGATGACTGAGAAAAGAAATCCACCTTACTGTCAAGAATGTCTATGGTGTGATAGTATAAGATAACATAACCACAAATAACATTCTTATCTCATCTTTTCTTATCTTACAGTGAAAGGGTGAATAAAGAAGATCAAATTTGGGAAAATGCGTCTATACTTCTGCACATTATCCAGTCTGCTGCACTCTCATCTCTTTGTAAAGCGCGTCCGGTCGACAGAGTTCTGTACCTCTGTGGTACAGAGCGGAGAGGAATCCCATCCGGTCGCTGCCCTGGAACAGAGCTCGCTCGATCTCCATCTCCCGGCGTGAGAGCGGCCGGCTGGCCGAGAACCTCTGCGGCCGGGCCAGCAGCTCGGCCCGGGCAGCGATCTTATCCCGGATCAGCTGCAGACGCTGCTGCTTCACACCTGGAGCTGCACACACACCCTGGGAGCCAGTGGGCACACACACACACACACACACACACACACACACACACACACAGACGTGTTCCTGGTTCTGGTGTTTCTGAGTTACACAAACATTTACACATGGGGACTAACCCCTCGTTTTCTCATGTTTTCTCGTTACACTTCACACAAGAGAGTGGAGGAAAAGCCTTTCACAGTCTCACATGAACATCTCTACAAATGCAATACGTATAATACATAGATATGCACAATCCACATATGTCAAGACTTGAGTCTGTGTGGCCTGAATAACATGTCTGAATTCATAAAAGCAACAATGATTTACAATATGTTTATCTACTGTATCAACTACTTTATTAACCTATTCCATAATTTTAGTCATTGCATCATCCATCCGTCCATAATTTAACCAACTTTGTATCCAAGCTACTGTGCATTCCTGCCACAGTCTTAAAACATGTTTGTTTACGTCAATAACAGTGTGTGTGTGTGCCCTGTGACATCATACTATCAGGTAAGATGATGCATGGCTACATCACAACGTTCTTGTCTTTCTGTTGATTCTAGACAGTATTCTGTCTCAGTCTTCAGTGGCCTTCTTGTCTTCCCTCTTTCTAAGTGTGTGCGTGCTGAGTGTGTTATGACAGGGAGAAAGTCTGCGTGTGTGAACAAACTGTATAACGTCAGATCAACTGATTGATGAGGGGGAACTCCACTTTCCATGGCTCTGAGCCCTGGGGGGGAGGAGGAGGAGGAGGAGGAGGAGGAGGAGGAGGAGGAGGAGGTCCAGGTTCTCACCTTCTCTGCAGCGTCTGGGGCGTCTCTGCTCTGCCACAGCTGGATCTCGGTGTCAGTGAGGCCCAGCTCCCTCAGACCAGCCACCTCCTTCTCTCCATCCTGCAGGGCCTGGAACTGAGACAGGCTCCTCACCCCAGCCGCCTGCTCCCCAAACGGCCGGTAGAGCGCCGCCGGGGCGAAGCACTGCTTCTTGGCCACACATCTGAGAAATGGTTTTTCACAATGAGAGTGAGGAGGTGGTGTGCAAATGACATGGATGCACAACACAGTCAGGGCTAGAATGCTGCTCCCGGACTTCTACAGCGTTTCCTAATAAAAATGTGAGTGAGTTTGCAGGTTTGCGTGTAACGGGTCCTCCAGGCTGCTCTGAGAGCAGCTGTGAGGGAGCACAGACAGACTGGGCGGGAATAAAGCTGCCGACGGCGGCTTTATTTTCCCACCGAGCGAGACAGGAAAACACAGGAAGGCTTTATTACCGCCGCTTATTGTTTTTAATTGCCACTGTGTGACAGTAACATTAGAAGCTGCCATGATGTGGACCTGAATGAAGCTTTGAGTGAATAGCTCTGGAAGCAGCAGGGCACATGTGCCCTCATCACTGCCACTGATTACACGTCCTATCACTCTGCTTCCTACCAGGTAGAGGGAGAACTATCCTGCTGAAATAAAAACAGATGCTATTTCATTTGAGTCCTTTCATGATGAAGTCAGATAATGTCTGAAAGCAGCTAAACTGTAACCCACTCCTGAGTCTGGTGGAGTCTCTGGTGTGGTCGATTGATCTATTGGACGCTTTCTTGTTTCATCGATTAGATGTTTGGTCCATACAATAATATACAGCAATGTAAAAACTGCTCAATTGTTAAGGCCTGTTTCACAGAAATGAGGTCCTGTTTTTTGTTCTCACCCGAACAACATTCAATAGTTGAAAATATTCACATTTATGAAGGTGAGATAAAAAGAATCTTTACTAAATTTCTTCAAATATTCTGGAATTGATGAATCAATTATTATAATAGTGGATGATTATTTAAATTCGCTCCTTACAGTCGATTCATCTCTTAGATGTTGCAGCTGTATTATACTGTTTTATATGCAGTTCTGTTTCTTTCTGTCTCTGATTCTACCTCAAACACGTAGAATCACACAGCATGACAGTTTAGTTTGCCAGATCAGTGCTGAAGCCATTCTAGGTGTCCTTTAAAGCTACTTCTTATGCTCCACACATTTTTAATGCATGCATGAGAGGTAACCATGTGGCTTCTGACCGCTGGATGTCTGCGTCCTTGTGCAGCTGCTGCAGCAGGAGGCTGTGCAGCTGTCTCTGACCCTCCGTCTCCTGCTCCTCCAGCAGCGGACCGTCCTCGCAGGAGCGCCGGCTCACCCTGTCCAACACACAATCACATGACATTACAGGTGGCTCACAGTACCACAGCTCCACAGTCTAGGTGTGCTTCATCACTGACGTATAGAGGTGAGGAGCAGAGGCAGAAGGTTAGGTTAGGTTACATCACCTTTGTCTGGACGTACAACAAAATGATAAATGGGTTCATTGATTTTCTTACTTAATCATTCTTAATCTGCTTATCAAATGCAGCAAATCACATCATGTCTGAGGACTGGAGTAAAAACGGTTCAAATCAATGAATAATTTAAAAGATTAACTGTAGATGAATTGCTTGGACAGACATGCAGAGGTCAATAGCTACTGTAGAGTGTTTAATAGGATAAATGACATCAGGATTCGTCCATTATGTTGCTCGCTTTGTACCGAGTCATGGGGGATACCTTTTCTGTTTGCATGTTCACCCTGATATGATTTTTAAATAAACTGAATAACATTTTTGAGTTGAACTAAATGAAATCAGGGTGGCACATATATGCTGTGGTCAGGGTGACTGGACATCAAGAACTCATTTATGTAACTGGGAGTTTAAGGCTTGAAGAATGTTCAAGAATGTTCATGATCAATAAAATGGACTGCTATTATCTTTCCTATCTACTTTCTCTCCTCTTGTCTTATCTTCTTTCCTAAACATGATAAATTCAGACCCTGTACTGGACAAAACAGTTTTAACAAATTCAACTTCTATGCATTTAAAGTGCCGGCTCATAACAAACTTTATGTCAGGGTCTTTAGATCATATGCTGATAGTGTCCATACTGAAGCTTTATAATCCGCATGTTCATCGTTTTTGACACCGCAACGTTGAGAACAACAGTAGCTGCCTTAGCTGCTAACCGGCTAACTGTGCTCTCGCTGTCTCCATGACAACATTACGTAATGCAACGTGATGACCTCACACCTCGAGAAGCTGCAGAGTTGAGCCTGGAGCAGTGGTTTAAACCAAAGCTGCTCCACTCAGAAACACAAAGATACAGAAATCCTGCATGAAAATGAAAGCTCATAACAAGTTCTGTTTACCTCTTCATGCTTCCGGATTGTAATTCTACTTCCGGTGCATATGGAAAACCGCGAATGGAATCATGGGAAACGTAGTACATGTTCCAAAATAATAAAAATAATGAGTCAGAAGTCGCAAAAAATAAAATTCCACCGTGGATGAATTAACGCCCTTAGATTAAATTAATTTTGCGGTACAAACAGAAAATTTTGCCTTTATTGGTTCATTAAAAAAAATAAACAAAATATCAAACAGATTAATTCAGCTGTATTTTATTGCTGTCTCTGCTATTCTCTGGAAACACAGTGCAGTATCTACCTGTACATCTTTCTTATTGAGAAATGCCACGCAGAGCAAAACTGGGAGCAAAACCCCTTTGGTGCACCACACCCTTCTTCCTTGGAAAGGGTGTGGTTTGCAAAAAAACCCATTTGTCATCACACTTGGCTGCCTTCTCTACATCCAGAGGATCTATTTTATTAAAACGTAATGGTGCAAAGCCTTTTCTGAATATACTGTAAACCCCTCTCTCCCTCCTCCCCTCCCAGCTGAAGTGTCCTCAATTAGCCTGCTGGATGACGTCAGTAAGGTGACATGGGTGCTTCTCTCTCCCTCCACCACCGTCAGTTAAAGCTGCTGCAGCTGCAGCCGCTGCACCAACACACCGTATGCATGGATGCGGGATGCTGCAGGTTGCATGCATGCCACGGAGGAGGTGCATGCATTTTGGGTGTATGTGCATGCAGGGCTGCAGCCCGGTGTCAGGTCTCTCTCTCTCCCCCTCTCTCTCTCTCCCTCTCTCTCGCTCTCTCTCTGCAGGGCTGCAGCTCCTCCTGACTGACAGAGAGATGAGGGGTGGGGACGCAGGGTGGGGTCACAAGCAGGGAGAGGCGGAGGAGGAAAAGGCAGAGAGAGAGAGCCCAGCCCTTGAATTACACGGCAACAACACGCCGTCAGAGAGAGGCAGAGACACACACACACATACACAGAGACTGGTTGGTGCTTTTTATTTTGGTGTGGGGGGGAGAAAGAACCATCGACGCTGCGGACATGAACTGAAAAGACTGGAAGAGGCAGGGGGGATCGTGCTCCTATATCCCGAAAAAAATTGAAAGTCAAGGTGGAAAAACCAACCCCCTCCCTCTTATACAAACCTCCCTCATATCTGTCCTCCCCCCCTGATTGAGAGAGAGCTGCACCCAGAGCGACCCCCTCCTGCTCCTGCTGCTCCACCAACCGAGATGCACACGGAGACCCGTAACAAGAAAGTAAGTGCACCTTATTGAGACAAGCAAAGAGGCAAAGGCAGGAGCCTCTGTCTGTGTGCATGGGCTGTCTGCACCCAGGCAGCACAGTTGACATTTTCCTATGCCATATAGATGAATGTCACTGAGTGTTTTCCTTGCAGACAGGTTTATATTTTGCAATGCAACTGCAAGGAGTTTGGTAACCTCACTGCATGGCATGGGAAGAACATCATGCATTTCACACGGTGTCCTCTCTCTCTCTGTGCCTGTCTGCCTCTGAGTGTCTGTGTGTGTCTGTGTGTGTGCGCGCGCGAGTGAGGTTAGTTCAGGTTCAATTTGAAATGCTCTGTGATCTCTGAGAGGCAGGAAGGAAACAGAAGGCAGAAGCTGCAGCTTGTAGGACACCATCTTAGCTTTTAAAGGGCCAGCAGCCCCTCCTGTCACACAAACACTGAGGGGCTGGGAGGCAGCCAGGTGGCCCCAGCCTCTCCAGAGACCCCCCACCCCTGCGGGGGCTTCACCCCCATACCACAGCGATGGAGGTGGTGGTGGTGGAGGGGGGGGGGTGGATCAGTCCTGCAGACCAGCAGTAAGTAAGTGCTGAGGAACGCAGCTCTGCTGCAGCTCCTAGGCTGCTGTCGCTGCAGGTGATGGAGATAGGTTAGAGTTTGGTCCACAGATCCCAGGAAGTGAACTCTGACCTCCAAGTTTAGCAGTTTTACTCCATTTTGGAGCTTTGGTGACATCACATCTTGTTTGTGTGTGCTTTGTGGACTGACGTCAACTCTCACTACAGCTCTCAGTTGTTTGGAAGATAAATGATTATTTTTAAAGTCATTCACTTGTAATATCGTATTCTCGACAGTTGGATCAGTGGTTATTGCTGTCATCTCCAAGCAGAGTCTGAGGTTCCTATCCTGGTTGGACGATAGCGTGTGGAGTTTGCATGTTCTCTTCATATCTGTGTCTCAGTTTCCTCTTCGTTCTCCGGTTTCCTCCCACTGTCCAAAACATGCATGTCGAGTGTGAGAGTGAATGGTGTGTGTGTCCTGTGATGCACTAATGACCTGTCCAGGGCGTATTCACTTACCTGTGCCTATGACACCACAATTGCAAAGTGAGTAATGATGGATACATAGGTAGGTGGAAGTTCAGAGAGGAGATACTCTTGGAAGAAATTGGTGAGTTGGATAATCAATTGACTTGTGATCGAGTTGTCTGATCTCTAAAATGTTGGACAAATGGTGAAATTGTCTTTTTCTAAGGCCAAAATAAAGTCTTCAAACATCTTTTCTTGATATTCAAGTGAGGCATAGAGGACTGAACAAATTGTGGTGAAAAAAATACTTATTAAATGCTCAATCTGAGTATTGTAAGAAGATAACCTATTATGGACTTCACTGGGGCTACAGCTTTTATTTTCTGTGAAGATCAATATAAATATTCAATAGGGCGCAAACAAAACTATTTTGTTGTCAATTCCTTTTATTTTATTATTATTTTCTCAAAGGAGTGGCAAGTTGTTTGGGCTATTATATGCCAGAAAATTCACAGAGGACTAAAGAAACCAGATTTAAAAAAAAATGAAAGCTTCAATTGAGTATTATCAAAACAGTCAATGACTCCAAAGCTCCAACCAGCAGTATGAGCCATGAAGATATACCATAGAGAATAGTTCCTGTTGGTGTGAAAGTGTCTCATGTTCCAATTAAGTTAATTGACGTGTGTGAAACTAAAAAAAGCACAACGGGGGCTGAAAACAGATTTAAACGACGGTTCATTGATTAACAAGTCAGTTTTCTTGGTTGGATGCTAACATTACAGGCCTACAGTTAGCCACATGCTAATAAGCGGCGTTTAATCTGCCCTCTGTTTTGTTCTCTTTATTGGAGCGGCTCTGCCCTCACATCAGGGTGGAGCAGTGACGTGGGTTAGCTGCACCCTGTTTGAGCCTTTCACTGTAAAAAAAAACAAGAAGAAGAAGAAAAAACATCTGTATGAAAGGTCAGAATCCAGCCGGCTTCGAGGCAAGCATGTGATGTGATCCCTCCTCGGCCTTGTGACTGACGACCGCTGGGACACCTCCACGTGCAGGCACCTCTTCTTCTTCTTCTTCTTCTTCTTCTTCTTCTTCTTCTTCTTCTTCTTCTTCTTCTTCTTCTCAGCAGCAGTAACCGCAGCAAACCGCGCTCAGCCTGCCATATATTCAGCTCGATGTTGTCATGGTGACGCGCGCACAATTACAATTAGGCCAGGAGAATCCATTAGATACAACAGGGACCCGTTCAGGACCGAGGGCCTCGTGGCAGTGACCCACTATCAACGCACCAGGAACCCCAGCATACGAGTCGCACTTTTATTTGCCAAATGCGGTAAATCTGCAGGAATTTGCAGCAGGCGTTGCACTGGTGGGACGGCAGCACTAAATCCTCAGCAGGTTTCAAACACAGTGGCACGAGGGGAAAGCAGGGCGCTGGCGTGGCCGCAGCCTCCAGAAGTTTCTATTTGGAAAACATTTGAGGCAGTCAAAGCCTGAAGTTTGTCAAGGCAAACACTTATGATAACTTCACAAAACGTAGCTGTAATGTTGAGTTACAGGTCTGTGAAGGCTCTGACTTTGTTTCCAGAGACTCTTGTCTCCATATGCTGTATTAATTATGCACTTTTATGAGTTTTGTGGGTCTAATTTGGAGTTTAAGTTGAGCTTAGGTCTTAAAAGTGCACTCTCCTGGCTTGTGGGATGTCTCATGTGGATTCTCAGTTACTAGGTATCAGTATTTCTCATTGACGGAGAAAAAGCAGTTGTTGTGAGTGTGAAATGTGAAATGCAGGACGTGAAATGTCTTGGTGCCGTGTGGCCTCATTGTCCTCCGTCTGATCTGTCCTCCAACTTCTGTTTCATTTCCCTAGGTGGCACCCTTTTTTATTTCAGTGCTCTGTGAACGCCCAAACGTTCTCCAGCTTTGCTCTAAACAAACCAGTAACATGAAGTGCATCACTTCCTGCGCCGCTGGAGAATGTTTAGCTTATAAAAAGCTTTCATGACCTAAAAGCAGAACAATGAGCGCACTTTGTTGCCACATCACTCAAGTCCGTAATAGAGAACCAGACATTTGTTTACACGCTTATTATATTGTGGTTTATCCCTCCAATTTATTTTCCGTGGCATCATTTGTTTAGATGTGATGAAATCCGTGCGGGATGTGATGGACCTCAGGGTGGCGCGTCCTCGCTGCCTGTTCCGCCTGAATGTGTGGAAACAGATCCTTCTTTCTTTATTTCTTTCTTCCCCTTCTTACTTTCTCGCATTTCCTTTGACCTCTGACCCAGATAACTGTTTTTGACTCCACGAGACTGGAAATCAATTTCCTCCCGTCACAGTTAAGGCAGTGCATTATTGGGAGTGTAGTTAACTGATAGGAGTGCACTTATTCTGCATCACAGAGGCACAACTGGGCATGCTTCAGGGTGTGTGTCTGTCTGTGTGTGTGTGTGTGTGTGTGTGTGTGTGGGTGTGTGTGTGTGGGTGTGCACGCCTCGGATCAGCTGGGCTGTAGACGTGAGAGCAGGGTCAGCTGTACATTCCTGGGCAGGGCATCAGCAGCAAAGAGCCCTTGAATACAAAGTCTGCCTGTGTGTGTGAGAACGATAGTGTGTGTGTGTGTGTGTGTTTGTGTGTGTGTTTGAGAAAGAGAGAGAGGAAAGGAGAGCCGATGCTTCTCAGTAGGCAATGATTAACTATGCTGAACAAAGTTTGATGGCACTGAGATAGTAGCTGCTGTACCCCCTCCTCTGTAGCACACCCCACACACACACACGCACACGCACACACACACACTCACACACATGCACATCTTGCCGTGTTGTCAGTGTGACACGATGGGAGCAGGGGTCAGAGCCACCCAGTCAAACTCCTGTTTACCTGAGTTTCACAAAATCTGCAGAAGTATTAATCTCTTATCTTTCAACATCTGGATCTTCTGTTCACTACTGCTTGTTGTAACGGCTTCTCCATCTTTTTCTGATTAATTTTCTAGCACTAGCTTCATTTCGGTAAAATAAATAAGGAGTCTCTTCTAGAGACTCGTAGAAGCTGCTCTCCATCGGTAATCTATCACTGTGAACCATGAGTCAGCTCCTCTGTTTGTCTGGCGCCAGCGTTGCAGGGCCAGAGAACAAACAGCAGCTCCAGACTAGAAATCCACTTTGTCTCAGACTCTAGCTCTGACCCTCTGCAGTGTAGGAGATGCCCGGTGTTCTTGCTCTCCTGGTGTAGACACCAGTTTGGTATCTAGGTTTTTAAAGGGGACCTAGAAAGAGAAACACACTTTCATCTTTGTTGAATAACAGCAGTCTGTTACTGGCCCGGCGTGGACAGCAGGTCCTAAAACATCATCACGTCTTCAGTCTTTTAAAGGTTTTGAGATGCAGCTAAAAAACAGACAAACCGGCAAACTATACCAGGATTATAGCAGACACAGGAAGAAAAACACCCTTAACTTTGTCTCTATATAGAACATATACATGAGAATCTGGATTTGTGCAGCATGGTTACAGATATGATGTAGAATGTGGATATTTTACCGTCAAACGTCCTCATTCATATTTCAGTTTTGGATATCAAAATGCAGCCAAACCTCAGGTGAATTTGAACAGACATGGAAGATTATGTAAAATCCTAATGTGATGCAAACTAAACTAAATAATTAGCAGGTTGTTAGTTTAGTTTAGTCTCCATTGATGTGTACAAGTACATGAAACCACACGAATTTCAGAAATTTCAGATGTCTAAATGCAGCTGCAAACAGGCAAATCTGAGAGAATATGACATTTATGCAAACCAGACTGCCCCCCGACTTCTCAGATAGTTTGTCTAGATCCAACTCTTAAGTTCTGTAAGTGC
Source organism: Karalla daura (assembly GCA_029224185.1). Classification (NCBI taxonomy): domain Eukaryota; kingdom Metazoa; phylum Chordata; class Actinopteri; order Chaetodontiformes; family Leiognathidae; genus Karalla; species Karalla daura. Next base: position 20,183,784 of record CM055204.1, on the reverse strand, counting down.
AAGACAGGACTGTGAGTCTGAGTTTCTGGTGAAATGTCAGTGTCTCTACTCCTGGTTCCCCCTCAGGTTCCCCCTCAGGTTCTTCCTCAGTCTCTGGTTCCCCTCAGGCTCTTCCTCAGTCTCTGGTTCCTCCTCAGGCTCTTCCTCAGTCTCTGGTTCCTCCTCAGGCTCTTCCTCAGTCTCTGGTTCCTCCTCAGGCTCTTCCTCAGTCTCTGGGACCTCCTCAGGTTCTTCCTTGTACCTTCCAAAGCTCCAGTTACCACTTCAGTTGAGGAACAAGTTGACAAGTTGAGCGGCCCGTCTGTAACAGACCGTAGATTTCCCACCACAAAAATAGGATAGGTGCATCTGAGGCATTTCTGATGAAACCAGTGTCTCGTAGCTTCTAGAACTAGGATGAGCAACAACCAGTCGAGGTCTCCTTTAAAATGCTGCTGAAAGTCTGAACAAATGAACTGTGATGGATTTGGCCTGAAGGAGACTTGGCCCACTGGCAACCAGAACACCCAGCACCACCCAATGGCATCTTCACAAGTCTTGAGGCCTGGGTGGCAGACAGGAAGTGGGTGCCAGGCGGGGCGTTGGCAGGCGAGGGGCATGACATGCAGCAAAGGTCACCAGCTGGAATCAAATCAACGGCCATGGCGACCGTTCAGTGTGTGTGTGTGTGTGTGTGTGTGTGTGTGTGTGTGTGTGTGTGCGTGTGTGCGTGCTCTTCTAAATGCCAGTCAGGTGATGAAGATGAAGAGTTCAATGCAGGGATTGTCCTGTCACGTCGCCGTGGTTTAGAAATACCCTGTACCATAGAAAACGATTGTGGTTATTTAATTCCTGTGAATTAGTCCCTCCCTACCTGCAGGCGCTGACTCCAGTGTGGAGTTATGTCAGAAATCAAATGAGTCAGGCATCAAACTTCTGTCTCTTCAATTATCCCCCTATTTATCTTTCCATCTCTTTGGCAGTGTGTCTAACCACAGTTTTTAATAACCAATTAATTCACAAACAAAACCACTGGTTGTGTGGATTCTAGTCAAATGAATTGGGTTTGGTGGGAATTCTTCACTTTCACTCGGCGTATAATGAGTTGTTTACCTGCAGCGATGTAGAGTTTGATACCAGAGCTTTTCTTTTTTTTTGTTTTCTCAGATTTTCTTTTTCTTTCTTACATCAATTTCACAAAGCAGCGCATGTTTCGCTTGCGTGCGGGTGCCACAGAAGTCACACACGTCGTTCTCAAACTTCTTACGGAGCAGGAAAAGAAGAAGCAGGTGAATGTGTTCTCGAAGCGAGACGTCTTTCCAAACTCACAAAGTGCCATATGTAGGTCAGGATGCGGCGCCTGAGCAGAGCAGGTTGGGCTTCCCTGACATGCTACTGTCACTGCGTCTCCACCGGAATAATGATGCCAGTGTTGCAGTTGTTGGGTCCACCCACACACACACACACACACACATGCATGCACACAAACACACACACACACACACACATACACACACATGCACACAAACACACACACACATACATAGACTGTATTATATTCCACAGCGAGGGAAGCTGCTTCACAGCACGTCTGTGTTTACTGGGAGATGTTTCAGACGTGGTCAGATTAACACTGTTTCAGTCTTCTTGTTTGTTGTTGTTAACTTTTGTTCTCAGTGTGGTGACGGCTCACCTGTGTGGGACGCTGCTATCTGCGGTGTGTTTGACAGGAAACCCTCATGTTGGTGGAGGTGATTGTGACCCTGGCAGCACATTTTGCGAAAAGCCGCTCAAAACCCGAGCAAACAGATTGAGACCATTTGCAAACAAACCACCTTGACAGATTTCTGAACATGCTTCTGAAGCTGTTTCATAAACACGTGTTGACAAGGTGCTTCAGACACCTGTCACCAATTAACCCATTTACACCTGAACAGGTGTTTTAGGAGGGCTTCTCCTTCAATGTGTTACGAGAAAATCATTAAAAGATCAGAATGTGAAGAACCTCCTGCCTGGTGATTTTTCTGATTGGAAGAAGGAGTAACAGAAATCACGCACTTTAATCGGCTATTTATTGTCTAATGAAAACATCCTGAGAACCATTTTAAGAAATAAACACTGATCTCCTTAGTCTCTGTAACAGAAAATTGAATATTCTTGAGGTGAGGACAAAATAAAAGACCTCATCTGTTTGAAACAGTCTGAGTAAACCACTAATCGATGTATCGGGACAGAAAGTGGCAGATTAACTCTCTAGAGCTGATCAGAATGTGTCGGATGTCGTGGTCATCATCCTGTAGGTGCTCGGAGGTAATTCAGAGGCTGGTGCGACCTGCAGACGAGGAGTGAGCGGTGATAATGAGCTCTAAGTGTTTTCCAGGTGGTGAGGAGGTGTCGAGCGAGCCGGCTCACTGCTCTTTTCCATTTCCCGTCTTTTTATACGACGCTTTTATTCAGAGTAATTTACTGCATGTGCGGCAATGCAGTGAGCTCCGGCTCCACGGTCGGCAACCTTAAAGGTGAGCGTGCAGGGGGCTGGGGCCGGGGGGTGCGGCTAGGTGTGCCTATGTAGAAGCTTCTATCAAACCTGTGTGTGTTTATGCGTTTTCTGTGCATCAGCTTTGCCTGTGAGTGTGTGCGTGGCAGTGGAGATGAATGAGAGCGGACTGGGAGGAGCAGACTGGGTGAGGTGGGGCCGTCACAGGGGTCAACGATGGTGGGAGGTGGCGTCTCGACCCGGGCCACTCTCTCTACTGAATCACTGGCAATAAAGGAGACGCAGACAGTCTGGAGAGGGGAAGAAGGAAAATGCCAGATCGGGACTTTTCTTCAGTCTGGTTTCCACCACAGAGCTGAGAATCCCTCATTGATTCGTAAACAGAATGTGCGTTTAATGTTGTTGTTGTTGACGTAAAGTGTCACGTGATTGTCCGTGTGAGTTCCAGGCGAGACGGCCAATCAGACTAAAGCTTATGGATGTGTGGTTGCCAGATAAGCTTAAAAGGGCACCAGATCTGTGCAGAAACAGGCCCTAGTATTCCCACGGCTAATAATAGGGACTGAAAAAGGGCTGGAAAACAGCATCTGACTTATCTCAGATGGACCCAGTGTTGAGTATAGCTTCTCTATTCTAGTCGCTCTAGGTGTCCTCCATCAGAGTGACAGTTTCACACTGTGGAGATATGTGAAGTGACGATATAGAAGCATCCGCACTTACCTTAGAAATGTGGACGTTTTTAGAACATGATGTGTAGGTAGAGACTTCAGGCCACAGCTTGAGCCGTCCAGGGGTGGAGCTAGTCCTGGACCTCAGTCATGAAGGAGTACACAATGTTCCTTGTGACGTAACTGGTGTTAATAAAAAAACTGGTTGCAGAGTAAAGAGTCAATACAAACCATGTGAAATCCATCATTGTGTTTCATTACGTGACTCAAACGGAGGTAAAGGGTAGATGTTTCCAAAAGCTTGACATGACGTAGTATTGAGACAGTGACTGGAGTTTTGCAGGAGTTGTTTTCAGGGTGTCCTCCTCTTCACATCCCTGTTTACATGCTGCCCAGCACAGTAGGATTAATGCCCCATGACACGCCCACATTACATTCCTTTCCCTGCACATATGGTTCATTATCATCTCCTTCATGATGATATGGAAATATGGGGCAGTACAAGGAGCGTGGCCACAAGCGTTCTTCTGCTTTTTGGCAACACAACAGCTGCTTTTCAGAGCCATCCAGAGGACAAGCGTACGTAGGCAGCCTCCCTCATTCCTCGGTCCAATACTTAAGAAGAAAAATCCACATTCTCATATCTGCTGGACCTTCATCATATTCATTAAACCTCATCCCAGGAGCTCCACCAGAAAATCAGTGGTAAAATGCTCTAGGACTTTTTGTGTGAATAATGTGTTAAGATATCAGGAAGACTAGAGTATCGTTTTGAATATGAAATTATTCTGGTTAAACTGGGAATCAATCAATCAAACTTCATTTGCATAGTACTTTGCATGCAGAAGAAGTAGCTCAAAGCTTAAAGTACACAACAATTAAATAGCCTTCCATCACACAGATGCATAGATGCACACGTACTTCTGCACATATCGATGTTACCATTGAAAAACACAACAAACTAAAATAAATAAAGCTATAAACTATGAAACTGACAGTAAAAACAGAGCAGCTATAACACTGTTCTCAGAGAATATTTAAGTCAGAATACTAATCCAGACTGTCAAGTTATTTAGGTTAAGGCGGGAATATCGTTATCCACATAAACATAAACACTGTCAGCAGTGACATAAATGGCTTTTGGGGACCTACGGTACGTTATTAATGCTCCGAGCTGTGTTGTGAGCCCCTCTCTGGAAGTCTCCGGCTCCGTAAAGGAGCAGTTTTCCTTGTTTGGTGTGGAAGAAGTCGACCATCGGCCCATCCTGTGGAGCGCAGCGACCCCGACCCCGTCCTGCAGCTTCAGGTTGAAGTGGAGCTGAGGGCCAGCCAGAGCTCATCACCCGGCATCAGTGTGCCAGCGTCTGACCGTCTGACTGTCTGACTGTCTTACTGACTGTCTGTCTGAGTGTCTGAGTGCTGCCGGCATTCTCAGTCTGCTGGGGAATGTGTGAGATCGATGCCATTCGATGGGATCGATGGATTGATGGGATTGAGCTGGAACGTTGGTGACAACATTCAGGTCTTAAGGCCCATCTATGCTCTACATGTGTACACACAACCTGGAGTTGTGTGAAGCATAAATACTCCCTCAGGTACTTTGCGTTGGCCTGGGAGTTACATCTGTCCTCTGGGAGGCAGCACTGAGCTCCGAGGTTGGAGTCGCTCATCAACAAACATGGCGTTGATGGAGGAAGTTAAGTTGGTGAGATCCAGAGAAAGGCGTGGTGGGGTTTGTGGGGCCATTAATACATGGCGGCATGTAGACGTAGATCCTCTTCCTGTTTATGTTCCTGATGTTCTTCTTCGTGCCTTTCTGGCTGACATGAGCTACAGCGCCCCCGGTGGCATATCAAGAGAGAACGTATCGAATTAACTATGAAAGTACGTATGAAATGGACTAAAGGAGCTACACATGTAGAGCCTAGAAGTGGCCTTTTAATTCTGTGCCTCTGTTGTATATGACAGACCCCTCCCTGATTATCTGAGCGCCCGCTGTGATTGGTCGACTGTGTGGCGTCCTTGGCTTTTCCTGTTTGTCCCTCTGCTGGACCGCCATCCTGAAACCCTCACTTAACGAGTCAAACTGGACAAAGAAACCAGTTGAATCAAACACAAAATGAACTGTTGGTTGTTTTGTTTCTTCATGGCTGTTCAGTATTAAGCAAGCGTGGTCTGTCCAAGTTTTATTAACGTATTCATTGAGAACCTTGATGGGAATTTCATTCATATTTTCCATGAGGTTGCAATATTTGGTAAAAGGTCAAAGGTCACCACCATCTCACAAAATTAGTGTTTGGCTGTATCTTGGTGAGTTAATAATGAAAAAACAGTAATATGTCATAGTATGTTGAATGATCTAATGGAGTTATAAGGCACAGTGTCCTGAAGAACCAGGATGTTTTCTCACCACTTTTTAACGTACCCGACCGAGAGCGACAAAGCTTAACAACGTCAAGTCAAATCAATTCTCCCGGGGAAGAACAGTCTCCTCTGTCCCTCCTGGAGCGCTCCAGTCATGTGAGTCCAGTCCCGCTTTTTATTGATTCCAACCTCACGGTACTCACACGGGTCCAGGCCTCTCCTCGGGGTCCTGTCCCTCGCTCTGAAACCAGGACCAACGAGGGAGGAGCTCCTGGTCCAGTCACGTCTGCTGCAGCAATAACTAATCAATTAATCGACTAATGGATCGACTGTTTTAACAATTGATCGGAGGATTTCATTGTTTTTAGATGAGAACTCATACATTGTTAATGTCACCGTCCCAAATGTTTTCTGGCTTCTGTGGCTGCAGTCGACTTTGGATGAAAGTTTTTCATCCTTTCTTTTGATAATTAAAAAGATGGAGCAGTTCATTGATTTATTGAGAAAATGAGTGACAGGTTAAAAGAAGAGGTTTGTTGCAGCCCCTCAGGTAACCACCTAATGAGTCCTCTCTCTTCAACTCCACCAAAGCGCTCTCATTGAAGAATAGGAGTCTCATTGTTTCCCACCATAAATCATTCCCTGATAATTCACATCTTTCCCCTCCCTAATCCCTCCTCTTATTTCTCTTTGGCTATGTGAGCTGTGAGTCTGCGCAGACTTGGATGTAAACTGTAACTTGACTGGTCTGTGGAGGCATCCAACCACGAGACGGTGATTCTCGTTTTTGTTTTTTTCCTCTGTTTGCTGGGCGGCCTCGCTCCGGCTGGCCTGCCCCAGGGCTTGGGGTCTATTTATAGAGACACAGCTAACCGTTTATACGATGGAGGCTGAGCAGAGCCGCGCTGGCTGATCCGCCTGTCACCGCACCAAAATTCAACCTTGGACACCATCGCTAAGTCCAGCATGCAAACATCTGAGTCCTGCCCGCCGCAAATACGACAGGAAACGAGTGCAAACAGGCGGCGTGCACGCGTGCCGGGCTCATCTGCATGCATGGTTTACGCCGAGCTGCGATCTGACCTTGATTCGGTTTGTTTCCTCGTCTTGGAATGGGATTTGGAGCTGGGCTGGAGTGTGTTTGGGATGAACAAACAGTGGAGGTGAACCACAGACAAACCACATGTAGCATCATGGAGATGTCTGTGTGATTCCAGCTGTTCTGAAAACAAAAACAAAACAAGGAGACCTGGAAAGAAAAAACACCTTCGCCTTGGCTTTGTTGATTGACAATGACTGAAGAAGTCATTGTCAGATCCAAGAACATCATCAATCTGAGAGTATGATGCTCAGACTCACATGACTGTGAGTCTGCAACAGTTTGGTTCTTCTCCTGGTTCCTCCTCAGGTTCTTCCTCAGCCTTTGGTTCCTCCTCAGGCTCTTCCTCAGCCTCTGGTTCCTCCTCTGGTTCTTCCTCAGCCTTTGGTTCCTCCTCAGGTTCCTCCTCAGTCTCTGGTTCCTCCTCAGGCTCTTCCTCAGTCTCTGGTTCCTCCTCAGGTTCCTCCTCAGTCTCTGGTTCCTCCTCAGGTTCCTCCTCAGTCTCTGGTTCCTCCTCAGGTTCCTCCTCAGTCTCTGGTTCCTACTCAGGTTCCTCCTCAGTCTCTGGTTCCTACTCGGGTTCCTCCTCAGTCTCTGGTTCCTATTCAGGTTCTGGCTCCAACATATCAGGCTGGATGCTCCATAACTGCAGTGAAGCGCCAGCTACAGTCTCACTTAGTTCAGGAAAAAGTTTTAAGGCTGTCATGTAGCGAGGAACGTAAAGTCATGTGATCATACGTGTGAGTGGGCAAGGTAGCCAGAATCAAGTCTTCACGTTGTCCCCAAAAAGACAGAAAGAGGGAGAGGTAGAAACTTCATTGATCAATTAAATAGAGCCTCATGTGGGGAAAAAAAAGTTAACCTGTCAACCTTAAATAATAATGATGATGAATATCGTCTCATCACCACTTCCTGCCATCACTGATATGATTGCTCCACACTTCCACCCTGTTGGTCACAGGTAAATACTACAATGCTCCACTCATTCATTCTAGGACACATTTATTAAGAAATTAAAGTAAAATAGGATGGAATATGATGTAGTTTGACTCTATTACCGGCCTCCTCCTCCTCCTGTTTCTCCTCCTCCTCCTCCTCCTCCTCTTCCTACTCTGAATTTTCCACCTCTACAGTCTTCCCTTTGCACCATCTGGAGGTGACACAGAAATTAATTCAAGCTCTGTCCATGCGTCAAGCCCACTTAGAAACTTTTAAAACTTTAATTTCACTCCGGTCTGGCCTGGTGCCGACGTTAAGCCCGTCTAATGTGGAATTAATGTGGAATGAATTTAACGATTTGCTGTCGCATTAACGCCACACGAAACGTCTGTCTTTGCAATGAAACGACGCTCTACCTGTGCACAGCCGAGGCGACGGAGACAAACGTGGTGGTAGGTTTTCGATTTGGTTCGATCGTTTCGCCAACGAAAACATGCTAAATTAGATTTTTCCTCGTGGGATTTAGTGCCACTTAAATCTGACTAGAATGGAAGCTGTAAACACACACACACACACACACACCCAGGCTGTCTTCATCTGTTTCTCTGGGTCTATAACCTGCCTGTCAATCACCGATATGAGGAGAAGAGCAGGAGTGGAGTTGAGTGGAAGTCTTGGTAGAGGGAGCCGGGAGGGCGTGAGAGGTGGAGGAGAAGCTGTGAGCGTGTTTACACACATGGAGGGTTCCTGGAAGCAGCTTGCTGGGCCCGGCCGCCATCTGTGTTGACTGTACATCCAGGCGGCCGAGGAAAGCCGCCTCGCCGTGCTAATCCGCGAGCGTCGTACGAGTGGCGGACGCTGGCGCCGTCTCAGCCTCCGCCGCCTCCAAACGGAGCGAAGCGCATCACTTCCTGCCGTCTGCACCCGGAGACGAGACGCCTTCCGCCCAGAGCTCCAGAGCCGGGCGTGACGGGAAGAACAGAGACCGTTTAGACGCTCTGCTGCAAACCAACTAGTGGAGAAACCAAAAACGCTCTGAAAAGAGTCTGAATGTTGACGTGTGATGATGATAATCACACAGAGAAACTAAATATAATACATGAAATATATTAATGAATAAGTATAGTATCAATACATACATAAACATATGTTAAATTGATATATAGTATATATTATATATCAATATATTGTTATTTTATAATACAATTATTGCAAACTAGTGAAGCAGACAGATTTACATATAAACAATGCAAATGTGCAAATTCAAATATCATTAATTTCAATAGAATTATTAAACAACAAATAAACAAAATGTAGATTTAATGCTTGAGGCTTTCCATCATGAGGACATGTTTGTTCAGCTATAATGATTCAAAGCTTTCACTCCCACAAAATACTAATTTTTCAGAGGAGCAGTCCATCTCTTTTCCTTCACCCCGCCCAGTGGAACAGTTTATTAATCTGAAGCATCACGGGCTTTTTCCAAATCAGACAGGAAAATGAACGTATGAGGGATGGTTTTGTTCAGCGAGATTACATTTTGAGCTCCCTCGCACTTCTGAAGGGGCGCGGTGGACTTATTTATGTAGGTGATTAAAGCAGAAGTGACTCAGTGTTTTTCTGTCTGTCTAATAAAACTCAAAAGGCCTTAGTTGAGCTTTCTGGAAAGTCTTCGTTGTTTTTGTACTCCTCCTCCTCCTCCTCCTCTGTGTCGGGCCACCACGGCCTCTCTTCACTCTCCGAACATGTTTTTGACCTCTCGACCTCCACTTTCTGACATTTCAGGACCAGTTCTGTGAAAAGTGACGTTTGTTATGGCAGGAAGTGGCTCGTACTGTGTGTGAAAGTGCACTTTGACACAGAGACGCTGTGCATGACGAGAGCGTCACGGTATTTACCTGTGACCAATAGTGTGGAAGTGTGGTGGACGCCCAGTCGTATCAGTGATGGGAGGAAGCTGCCTCTGCAGCCCTGATAACATGTTACTCATGGAGAATGGTTGATGGACTCTGTGTCCTTGTTCTCTGGTGCTAACATGGAATCTATGGAACCCTGGTTTCATCAGAAATCCCTCAGAGTCGATTTTACAGCTGCATGTTTGGTGTGGGAATGCTACGGCCCAACTTTGTACAGATCTCTTGCCCTTTCATGCTTATTTGGCAACCAGATATAAGCTTTACTCCGATTGGCTGTCTTGCCTGCCAATCACATAAGTGATCGCTTCACATTCCTGACTAGACTGAAGCGGCCTCTGTTCAGACTCAGCAGTAATTTAGCTGCATTTCAAGATGCATTTATGAAAGTGGACGTTTATGAACCTGATGTTAGTCTTTGGTTGGGACTAGACTGTGGAGTTATCAGAACTGCCGCTTTTAGCAGATCCTGGGACTTTGAGTGTTTTAGGAAGTTCAGAACCGGCCCTTTAAATGAATTTGAAGTAATTCACCTAGGCCGAGGTGGACGAGGCTCTTCATGCTAGGTCCCCTTTAACAGAAAAGTAGAAATTATCGAGAATAACAGTTATAACTTGGAGGTGTTTCGTCTTGTAGGGAGAAGGAGAAAGGAAGCTTTGGCACTCTGTGTGTGTGTGTGTGTGTGTGTGTGTGTGTGTGTGTGTGTGTGTGTGTGTGTGTGAGAAGGTTCATTATTGGAGGGTTGAGTGTGACTGAATGTGTTCTTCTGGTGGGAATGTGTGACTGTGAATTATATGAATGGGTGTGTGTGTGTGTGTGTGTGTGCATGTGTGCGTGTGTGTGTGATGTGGTGGGTGGGTAGCGAGGGGTGCGGTCTGTTGAGAGTTTGTGTGTGTGTGTGTGTGTGTGTGTGTGTGTGTGTGTGTGTGCATGCACAGACATTCTTCTCTGTAGGCTCTTGTGAGTGTTTGCTGCATGCCAGCGTGCATGTCTGTGTTGTGGTG
>CM055204.1:20150821-20168321 GCA_029224185.1 Karalla daura | reverse complement strand
ACAATGGATCAACTCATTGATTGATTGAGAAAATCAGCAAAATGTGTTGTTGCATTGAATCGAATGGAGACTGACTCTAAATCTTAGAGGTTTGCACAACCTAGGTGTGTTTGATCCTCCTCCTCTTCCTCCTCTTTCTCCACCCGTTTCTCCTTCTTTTCCTCTTCTCTCTTCCTCTTGTTCCTCCTCCTCCTCTTCCTATTCTTCCTCCTTCCCCTCCCCCTCCCCCCTCCTCCTCCTCACCCTCCTCCTCCTCCAGCTGAGGGCCAAGCTGCGGGGCCCCTGGCCCTTTAAGAGGCGGTGGTCTCTCCATAGCTGAGGGTGGGGGCGGTGGAGCTGTTAAGGAGTGGCAGGTCGAGGGGGACGAAGATAAGTTTGTCTCCTCTTCCTCAGCGTGCGGGCGACACAGTTCTTAGAACGTGAGGTGACGTGTTTATCTGTCTGCATCACAGATCTCCTATCAGCCTGTGGTACGACTGTGTGACTGAGACGTTGTGATGAAGATAAGGCTGCGTGGAAGGTCACAGCTGTTCCACCTTCCTCCTCTCACTCCTCTTCCTCTCTGCCTTTTATTAAGTTTTCACTTCACACCCCTTGGTTTTCCTCTTCCTCCTCTCTCCCTCTCTCCACTCGTTTGTCCTACGCTCGCTCGCTCCTAGCAGGACAATGTAGCGATGCCGCCGCTTGGCACGGCGAGCCTCGGGCCACGGCAAGATGGCGCTCAGCGGTATCACACACACACACACACACACACACACACACACACACACACACACACACACACAGAGTCACAAGTAGTCACAGTGCTGGGCTGAGGAACGTTTTGTCTGACCATTGAGATGAATTTCTGACGTGGTTTCTGAAGTTATGGATTGATCTGAGAACTTCAGCAGGATAAGAAGAAGAAGGAGAACATGGAACATGTACACACACCATCTACACATGTACACATACAATGTGTACTAATGGTGAATGTGTGAATATGTGTATGTAAAGGAAGAGCAAAGCAAAAGCCTCTGACTCTAAGAGCTCGTGGGCACAAGTATGTGACACACACACACACACACACACACACACACACACACACACACACACACACACACACACACACACACACACAAAGACACACTGACATTGACTTTTTGCTCCAAGCCTCCTTCCCTGGGAGGGGGTCCTCTTGCTTCTCAGGGCTGAGGCTGTAAGGGGAGGAGCGTGTGTGTGTGTGTATATGTGTGTGTGTGTGTGTGAGTGTGTGAGGGACTCCAGTTACACTCGTTGTGCAATGTTTGGACCCTCAACTGGAAAGCAATGGGAACTGACCTCCCTGCCCTCCTGCCCTCTGCAGGCTGATCTGCTCCACCTTCCTCTCCTGTCTTGCACTCGTTCTCTTCGCTCTGTGTTTAAAGTTAGTGAAACAGGTGGGAGATACTCGTCTCACTAACTATAACTAGCCTGGTTTGGCCGATCACCTTCACTCGTCTACTGGTCAAGTCTAGAGCATAGTGTCGCCTACCAACAGGAACCAGACGCTTCATAGATAGATAGATAGATAGATAGATAGATAGATAGATACACAGATACATCCATGCTAGAGATGAGGAATGATGTTGCGTTGAAGGAAGGCTTTGGAAACCGTAAATCACAATTTCAAGTTACTTTCAAGTACTTTGTACCTCTACTGGCTATGGTTCCAGGCAAGTTACGGCTCACAGTCGCTCCAGTGCACTTTTGTAGGGAAACATCTTTCAGTCTAGAGACTCGGTTTGTGGGTCACTCCGCCCAGACGTGCATCTGGTACTCGTCCCTTCACCTGAACTTTGTCCAAACAACTGTTAGGATGCTCTTAAGAACATGGACGAATGAGCGTTTTTACGGGCTGATGCTATGAACTGCGATTGAACCTGTGGTGGCGTGAGCAGTCGTAATGAGAGGGTGGTGAAAACAAAAAAAAACAACCTTCAGCCGCTCTCTTTATTTTGGTTTTTGCTCTTCCTCTTGTCAGAGCGATTGTGACCACAGTTGTGACAGCGATGCTGCTGCTGCTGCTGCACAGTTAAAGAAGTGGACTGATGAAGGAAGCTGCACAGTTGTCTTCATCTGCACTTCTGATGAGAATGACTTAGTGTGTATGTGTGTGTGAGAGAGAGAGAGGGGGAGAGAGAGAGAGAGAGAGAGGATGTGTGTGTGTATACTTTGATAGGGTTTTATGGAACTGCTTGGGAGGGTTGCTGGATGTGCGTTCATGGGTGTGGGCATAACCAGACGTGAACCGTGTGTGTGTGTGTGTGTGTGTGTGTGTGTGTGTGTGTGTGTGTGTGTGTGTGTGTGTGTGTGTGTGTGTGTGTGTGTGTGTGTGTGTGTGTGTGTGTGTGTGTGTGTGCGCGTATGTGTGTGTGTGTGTGTGTGTGTGTGTGGACCCTGTGGGGGCATGAACAGAGCGTGGCTGACTGGGGCAATCCCCCTACCCCCACCCAAAACACGCACACACACTCTTGCTCTCTCTCTCTCTCTCTCTCTCACACACACTCACTCATACGCACACACACATGCACACACACACACACATGCACACAGTCACACACTCAGGGCCGAGGGGGTTTTGTGGAGAGGCAGCAGTGACAGAGAGGCGAGCGCTGACCCAGATAGTGTCTCTGTCCCACCCTCTCTCTCTCTCTCTCCCTCTCTCTCTCTCTCTCTCTCCCCCTCTCCCTCTCTCTCTCACCCTCTCTCTCTCCCACCCTTTCTCTCCCCTCCCTCTCTCTCTCTCTCTCTCCCTTTCTCTCGCCCTTTCTCTCCCCCTCTCTCTCTCCCTCTCTCTCTCTCACTCTTTCTCTCTCTCTCTCTATCTCTCACTCTCTCTCTCTTTCTCTCTCTCTCTCTCCCTCTCTCTCTCTCTCTTCTCTCTCTCTCTCTCTCTCTCTCTCTCTCTCTCTCTCTCTCTCTCTCTCTCTCTCTCTCTCTCTCTCCCCCTCCCTCTCACACTGTAAAAAATACGCTCTGCACAGGCCTGAAGCCGGCAGCATTTCTCCACATCTCCATAATCGTGTTAATCTGCTGAATGCATCTCTGATTGTCAGGAAATAGTAACAAATGTAAATGTAAATATCAGTCCTCTGACGTCTTGTTGTTGCTCTAATCTGTTTTTTTTTTCTTTTTTGTTTTCCCCAAAAAGTCATCTCAAACTTCCTCTTGATGTCACATTTTAAAGGTCACTGCAGAGGATGGCACAATGCAGCAGAGGTCGCAGGGCTGTGAAATCACTATCGTTTAGAAGATGAGTCATCTAAACGATGGTTTAGCTTTATTAAAGTGCAGCGAAGGTGATCAAGGGTGGAGGAATTGTGTCACTCCTCACTGTGTGTCTTTTGTCATGCGATCTACGACCCTAAGTCTTCCTAGATATCTCTGTCTCTCTCTCTCTCACATATCTATATCGTGACATGTGGGCAGCGTTATTGACTGTACGTCCAGCTCCTCCCAGGTTGCGCAGGGAGACGATGCCATTTCCCTCTTTTACTGGTTAGCTTAAGCCTAGCTTAGTTTAGTAGGCTTTAAAGATCCAGAACTGATAGATGGAGAGAGTCTCCAGTCTCCTCCTCAAACTTGCAAAATGTGATGTTGATACAAAAGGTTTTGGTGGCAGAAAACTTTCCATACGTGTTCCAGAACTTGCAGTAGAGTTATTCTACACTCGTGGAAACCAAAAGTTGGTGCTGAATATGAAATATTGACTCATCCAGGCCCGAGAAGGTGCAAGAATACAAGTGTGTTGTGGAGTTACAACAGTTAATCAGTTAATTGAATCACCTTAATAACTGTAGTGAAGACTCCTCCTCCGACTGAAGTGATGGGAAGAGTTGCTGTCAACTTGTGTTTCTATTAATATTTGATTACAGAGTAGAAACGATCTGTCTGGAGTCTGTTATTTATTCTTTAACAGCGAGCTCGTCCTGCACCTGTCCCGTCTGTCCGTCTCCTCGTCTCCGCCGGCCTCCACACACGTGAAGACATTTCCGTGTTTCCGTCCGTGAACGTCTTCACGCTCGTCTGGACGTGGAGCGGGAGGCTGCAACCCGACGCCTCTCCTCCTCTGGAGGGACGGTACTGCTTGTTCCGAGCAGGGTGTGAATGTGTGGGACTGTACGAGGATGGAGCAGTGTGTTCACTTCACGCTCAGTCAGCCCTCGCCGGATAAAAATAGATTGTTAAAAAACGTGGAGATCGGCCCGTTTGAAGCCGGGGGAGGGGAGGGATCCTCTAGTGGACAAGGAGCAGAGAACGACCTCGCAGTCAAGGTCTGAGTGTGAGTTTAGGTCTGACACTCTGGATTATTTTACTCCCTGATTGATTCGTCTATCATTTCCTCAGAGGAAGTTTTATTAGTTACCAAACTAAAACACACATCTAATATCCTGGACGTTGTTTGTCCAAGATTTCCTTTTTCATTCCCACGTTCAGCAGATGAACCTGGGCTTCAGTCTGAAGTCAGTCTGTGTGTCTGCACCTCATGGAGACAGCACCTGCACCTGGTTGACTGTGTGTGACTTTAAAACCACTTCACGTCGCTCGTAAAGTGAATGTGCGTAGCTTAAGGACACTGTATTTCTTTATGGCACATTTTATTCAGAGCGCTCCGTGGAGTGATCAAAGGTGTGAGATTTACAGCTTAAACAGCGTAAAACTGCAGGCGGCCTGAATCTGTTCTCCCAGGTTCAGATTGATTTTTGGTTTGATTGAAGGAGGTTTTAAAGGGGATCTAGAATGGATGAATGGAGTATTTATCCTTGATCTCTGGTGTTAACATGGAAGCTATGAAACATTATTTTCATTAAGAATACTTCAGATCTGTCACCACCTCCTAGATCTGACTCCACGTTCCTTCTAGTCAGCCTAGCTCCTCAGCCTGTTCTCCTCCACTAAGTGGAGCTGCAGCTATGGAGCGATGTGCCCACATCCAGCCTGATGTGTTGGAGCCAGAGCCTGAGGAGGAACCAGAGACTGAGGAGGAACCTGAGGAGGAACTAGAGATTGAGGAGGAACCTGAGGAGGAACCTGAGGCTGAGGAGGAACCATAGGAGGAACCATAGGAGGAACCATAGGAGGAACCATAGGAGGAACCACAGGAGGAACCACAGGAGGAACCAGAGGAGGATCCAGAGACTGAGGAAGAACCAGAGGAAGAACCAGTGGAGGAACCAGATGAGGAACCAGAGACTGAGGAGGAACCAGAGGAGGAACCATAGGAGGAACCATAGGAGGAACCACAGGAGGAACCACAGGAGGAACCAGAGGAGGATCCAGAGACTGAGGAAGAACCAGAGGAAGAACCAGTGGAGGAACCAGATGAGGAACCAGAGACTGAGGAGGAACCAGAGGAGGAACCAGAGGAGGAACCAGAGGAGGAACCAGAGGAGGAACCAGAGGAGGAACCAGAGGAGGAACCAGAGGAGGAACCAGAGGCTGAGCAAGAACATGAGACTGAGGAAGAACCAGAAGCAGAGACACTGAAAACTCACAGTCGAGTCCTTCACTTACTCACATTTGGAAATTTGGAGGTGGACAGAACTTTATGTCACTTCCTGTTTCTGTCCAGGTCCAACAGTTTTTTTTCCTCAAAATTCATAATGTTCACCTGAAGGACTTGATGAGGTTTTTACGTTTAGTTTCCCTTTAGACTTCAGTGGGTTTTCTTCTCAACTCTCCAAAGCCCTTTGTCCTCTGCTTTAATATTCCTGGTTTTCCGCCCTGTTGGCTCCGAACGATTCCTCCGCTCTGCCTCGTCACCACGTCTGTGAAAAAGTCTCCGTCTGTCTGTCTCTGCCCCCCCCCCCCTCCTCCAGTCCCCCTCCAGTCCTCTTCCTCCTCGTCCTCCTCTTCCTCCTCTCGGCCCCCATACCCACTTCCTGTGGTGGGATCAGAGGCTGGCGGAGGTCACACCCACCCCACCCTTTTTTTTATTCCTGGAACTCCACAGTGGGACCCCTCCTCTGGGGGGAGGCACACACTCACACATACTCTTGTCACTCCTCATTTACACACACACACACACACACACACACACACACACACACACACACACACACACACACACACACACACATAGAAACACTCTCAAGATCCGGCCTGTGGACTCACACAGTCCCTGGCTATCTCTGCTCATTAGTGCTGCTCTCACCACTCTCTCTCTCTCTCTCTCTCTCACACACACCCTCACACACACACACACACACACACACACACACACACCCTGACCCCCTCTCTTTACTCCTTTCCCTCCACTGCCTTGTCAACCAGCAGATGTGGATCAAGCGGGATTTGTGAGAGCTTCCCGGGCCGGAGGACTGGGTGTGGTCTGCGTGCTGAAGCACCACACCAGAAGTTCTCCGAGTTTACATTTTCAATTTGTTTTGCGTTTCTTCTTCATCTTTTTTTCTTTATTATATTCCTCCCTGTGTGATTTACTGCTGAAGTGGCTTTCATCTGAACTCCACCTCGTTGGAGCGGCTAGATAAGGTGAAAGGAATTGTTTGGAAATCCTGCCTCTCTCCACGTCTGGCTCCCGGTCTGAAGTATTTGGAAGTGGATTGATTCTGGACTCGTCGTACACGAGACGAGGAGTCCAGAATAAATCCGATCCTCTGTTTACTGCGTGCATGTGTGAGAGAGCGATTCCGAGTGGAGTCGCTGACAAATCATCTGGACGCGGTTGGAAAACATTTATTTTAGAGCGTCGTTCATTCTCTGATGAATAAGGTCGTAGCGGAGAGGCTCCAGGTGCATCGCTCAGGCTCCGTGGCCTCCGTTCAGCTCCTGGGCTCAACTTCACGCTCCTGAATCGACGTTTGGACTTGAATTGAGCTCAGTTGTGAGTGGAAAGTGGAAAAGCGTGACGCAAAGTTCAGATTCGAAATGGGAAAGGAAATGAAACCGACAGAAATTCACTGCTCAGATCATATCTACGGATTTCTATCGGTTTCATTTCGTTTTCCAATCTGAATCGAAACTTTGAATCTAAACTTCAAATTCAACGGAGGTCAGACCAATACTGAACTTTTCCTGTTTTAAATCTTGTTTTTGACCCCAAAATAAAGCTCCTGGAAGCTCCTGGTTTCCAGTGTTTTATTTCCTCCCAGTTTGAGGGCGTTTTACGTGGAGCCCTCGGCTCTTTCCTCCAGCCCGTGCCGGCTCCCACCTAAACATGTCAGCAGGCGTGTTCTCTCTACGTGGCTCGGGTCACGTCTGGTCCGGTCTGATTTATGAGGAGACCCTGCTACGTCTCATGTGCTCAGATCACCACATAAACCTCTCCGACGTCGAGAGGAGAAGGCAGAGGAAGCAGAAGTGATTTGGCTCCGAGACGGACCAAAAACAGCCAAAAAGTGTTCTCTCTCTCTCTTTTTGGTCCTATTTACTATATATCTGTGAGATCTTTGAGGAGAGTTATTGAGTAGAAGCATTTTATTAGCTCTTCACCCGCAGAGCTGAAGAAACAGGTCTGACGTGACAGTAAAGTGAGAAATGACTAATTACTAAACCTCCCGTGGAGCAACAAAGGGAAAGAAAGACACTTTCAACTTCAGACACAGGATGTTTACCTCACAAACGTGAATCTTTTTTCTTTCTTTTTTTTTCGCCCTCGTCAGTTCTAATTTACCCGTAGTGAAGTCTGAGGTAAATCTCGGTGGTTTGCATCAACAGCTCGGCATAGTTTCATCTTTCAGGCCAAATAAGATGAGTGCGAAAAATAGGTCAAAATTCAGTCTCCAACTTTTCTGGTCAGAAACCTACTGTCTGTCTGTCTGTCTGTCTGTCTGTCTCTCTCCATCTATAGCTGATGGAGACTAAATGTCAGACTTGTTGTTTGTTCACATTTTTGTGATTGAAACAATCAAAAGTAAAGTCAAAAAGTAAAGTTGTGCTCCTTGCTTGGAGCATAGTGTCCTATCTTCTTCTTCTTCTTCTTCTTCCTTTGTTTCCTGCTGCTGAGGTCGCACTAAGTCAGACTTCTTCGTTTCACTTTCCAACGCGGATCTCATCCTACGTGATGTAGCGTGAGAGCCAAAGTTAAGTCTCATGCTATTTGACATATTTGGGTCCTGTGTTTGACCTGTGCATGTTAAAGGATTAAAAACAAGTTGAGATGTCACCTTCATGAAACGCTTCAGCCGGGTCGGCGGGGTGTAAACGACTGAGCCCGGCTGTGTGGTGGTCACCGGTTGGGGGGAAGGTGTGACATCATGCTGCCTTTACCTTTGTTTAGGGACACAGAGGGGGCTCTGTCCCTTCACAATGGGGCTGAGGGAGACCAGTGTGTGTGTGTGTGTGTGTGTGTGTGTGGGTGGTGCCTGCAGCCACACCCAGGCTGATTGGCCGAGGCCACACCTCGCTGTGGAATCCAGAGATCACAGCCCGACACGACTCTGTCTGCAGACGCAGCTGAACTGATGGATCAGCTCCATCACTCCTCCCCTCCATCTCTCTAGGAAACCACTGGGATTGTTTCTCTCCTTCCCTGGATTTATTCATTTTCCTCCTCTTCTTCTTCTTCTTCATGGCTTCTCCCAGGGCGTGAAAAGAACCTAAGAAAACCCGATGGACACACTTTTTACTTTTATTATTGTTTTTGGGGTTCAAACCACTGAACTCCCTGGGCTCGAGGCGCTGACATCACGTGTCGGAAGGAAAATGTGAAGCTGGCAGGTTCTCCGTGCGTCGTCCACCGGCCGCAGGTCATAAATCAACAACTGTGTAAGTGAAACTGGAGAGAAAGAGGCGCAGGCGTGACTGACGTTTTTATCGCCCAATGCTTCTGCCCACGACGCTCATTAGCCGAATATTTTCTCCTGTGACGTGGTGTGAACGCTCCGTCTGTTGTCATCTGTTTGGGTCAACATTAACAACAACTTCTGTAATCACTCTATCAATTAGCTGAGTCGAGCCAGGGCTGCGACAAACGGTCACTTTCGTGATATTCTCGATAAATGAATCAAAATCAAAGTTTAAATGTCCTTTTTTGTCCTCAACATGATATTTTCTGTCAATAAACTAGAAAATATTCACATTCAGAAGCTGAGATCAGTGCATTATGATTTACTTTAGGTTAATTGATCATTAAAACAGATGTTGAATACCTTGTTGGTCGATTAATTGATAAATCAATCAATTGAAGCTCTAATTTGAACATTTCAAAAACCTTTTTTGGAAAAAACAAGTCGCTGAATAGATTATTAAAGTAGTTGTTGGTCGATTGGTGGTTGCAGCTCTATTTTGAGCATTAGAGCTCCAAAAATTGTGTCTCTCTTGGCAGCTTCTTAATATACTGATATCGTCTGAAATGTTATAGATTTAAGACATTTACAGTCCAGACAGTGGCCCTGTTCAAAACCCCGGGCCATGCACGCTGACCCAGTTTCCTGATCTACCACAGACAGGAAGTTCAGAGCAGCTTGTGTGTTTCAGCATCAGCACTTCACACCTTCTTCATCACTTCCTGCCCAGAGTCTGCTCACGCTACCATTGGCCAACGTGCGTGATTCTACTCGAAACACATCCTCGGCTCAGAGTCTGGTCTTTGAATCGGAGACTGTATTTTCTCATTATTAACCACGACAGTGAACGGTTCCTGTGAGCCGCGTTCAGCTGGGAACAAAGAGCAGACGTCGCAATAAAGAACGTGAGAGGAAGTTATCCTCAGGCCACAGCGGGGTCAGTGAGAGGGAGTCCAAACTTTACCCAAAGTATTGATGAGGTGTCTTATCTATGTACAGTTTGTTCTGGTCTTTTTAAAGGAAAATGAAATACATCTTCACATTCGACTCCTCGTTATTCAGTGAATGACCTCAGACCCGTCGTCCCTGGTCCCGGAGACTGTTACCTGATGTTTTTGTTGCTCGGGAAAAGAAACTTAAAGTCGTTTTCCACCTTTTTTGAGTCATTTTTTTTGTTTAGTCACGACCCTCCAGACAAAGGAGAATCGATAGAGCAGGGAAAGTTGACTCATCTCGTTTCTCCAGTTCAGTTTGACTTGTAGGATCGTCACAAAAACACACCTCGTAACACGTTACACGTTTCCACTTCGTTTCTTCCTCATTCTCCATCCCCGGGGCAGAGGACCGACCCTGATTTAATAACTCGATCAACATGTGGGACGACAACAGATCACATCCAGGCACTGCTCTTTTTTTCTGATATGAAACGCAATTTTTAACCAAGCTGTTCAACAATCGCCTTCTTGTTTTCACACAGTGAATTATTTACTAAGAGGCTTTATTAAGGGTTAATAAATTCAACTTTACGCTATAATCTTTAATCAAACACTTCACATCTTATGTCAAGATGATGAAGTCTTGATGCATGGATGGATCATTTCACTTTTGAGGACATTTTACCTCAGATTTAGTGTCTCATCTTGTCTTTAGACGCCCTTTTTTTGCAGTGCAACTAACTTTTGACAACTTTGAATCTGAGTGAAAATATGTGGGAAAGAAACAGGTGGTGTGTGTGTTTGATTCAGAGGCCAGGGCTGTTGTGTAGATTGTGTAGAAGTTCAGGATCAGACCGCGCTGAGGCCGGAGCAGATGACCGGCCTCGGCCTCGGCCTCGGTGGGAAATTTCTCTGTGACAACAACAACAACAACAACAACACATGTAAACGTCTGAGAAAGGAAGTGGACATGGAGAGAAAATGGAGACAGAAGAGAGGGAGAGAAGGGGTGTGAGCTCTGTTGGACGAGTGTCGAGTCTCTCTGCCTCGACACTCCCTACACCCCTCTCTCTCTCTCTCTCTCTCTCTCTCTCTCAGTGTGTGTGTGTGTGTGTGTGCCTCGCTCGGCTTCCAGAAAAGGGTGTGTCCGCCTGCCTGCTGCTGAAAGGGAGGGAGGGGTCAGTTCACGGCTACTCCTCCCTGCTCTCGCTCTGTGTCTCTGTTATTTCTCTTTCACTCTCATTCCCTCACTGGCAGCTTCAGGATTAGGCCTTTGTCTCTCTGCCTCCCCCCCCTCTCTCTCTCTCTCTCTCTACCTACCTCTCTCTCTCCCCCTCTCTCTCCCTCTCTTTGCTTTTAATTTCCTATCTGTTTGTGTGTCAGGGTGTGTGTGTGTGTGTGTGTGTGTGTGTGTGTGTTTACCCCCCCTTCTGGCTGATTTTTAGAAGGGTTTTTCTCCACCCAGCTCTCAGAGCGGAGGTAATGCCTGTTGTCATGCTCTCTCTTCCCTCCAAACTCTGCCTGCCACTTCCTGTCGGCCTTCCTCTCCCATACCTGTCTTCCTCCCCCGCCCCCTTTCTTCCTCCTCCTCCTCCTCCCTCCCTCCCCCCACATTTTCTTCCTTCCTTCCTTCTCTTTCCTCCCCCCACTCTTATTTACTCCCCTCAGCTTCTTCAAATCCTTTAAATCCCCTCCCTTCACCCTCTCCCTCTCTGGCCTGGAAGTTTTGGCTTTTCTCTCAAACATTGTTCTCACCCCTCCTTCCTCCCTCCCTGCCTCCTCCTCCTCTTCCTCCTTTTTCACCTCCTCTGTTTACCAGAGGCCCTTGCTGCCCCTCTTCGTCCTCTAACCTGACTCTCCCTCTGCTCCTCTTCCTCAGTGCCAGTCCACTCCTAAGCAGAAGAAGAGTTGCGCCGGCGGCCAGAAGAAGCAGAGGAGCCCGGCGAAGACGCAGCAGCCGCCGCCTCAGCCGCCGCCATCTTCCTCGCCGCCGCCGCCTCCCTCGTCCCAGGAGGAGGAGGAGAAGGAGAAGGAGGAGGAGGAGGAGGAAGAGGAGCCGGTGACTAGTCCTCGGCCGCCGCCTCCACAGGAGGAAAAGAAGAAGGAGGAGAAGGAAGAAGAGGTGAAGGAAGTGGCGAAACAGACCACGAGAAAGAGGAAGAAGAGGGAAGAGAAGGAGGAGGAGAAGAAGGAGGAGAGAGAGGAGGAGGAGGCGCAGGAGGAGCCAGACATGCCCTCCGTACAGATCAAACCAGAGCCAGAGGAGATGGAGTGCACGGTGAGGAGGAGGGGAGGGGCAGGGAGGGGGCATATCTGATTGGTTGATTGATTGGAAGTGGGCGGGGCTTATGTTGAGCACAATCAGATATGTTTGATTACATAAAAAACACAGGAGGGAAGTTTAAATTTTTGCATGTATTTAACTAAATAGATTTGCAAAAACGACAGGAATAACTTCAAATGAAATGAGGTTTAGCTGCCTCCAAGGTTCAGATAGGAGTTTATTTTGAAGAGCCAATCAAACATGGCCGCCTCACAGACTTTGGATCTTCATTTGCATATTGTCTCGGCTGTCACTGTGTGTGGTAATACCTGCATGCTCACGTCAAGGTGATAGCTGAAGTCTAGAGAAGGAAGGGTCGGCTGACCTGACAGGTTGTAAACACACCTCCGGGGACGGTCTGAAGTGACTGGAAGAGAAACAAAACAACAACAGGTTTACGTTAACACTGCGTAACTTAACAGATACAAAATCCAAAGTGTCCCACACAGTAGAGCATCTGTTTCCGTTGTACACGTGCCTCTCTGTGTCAGTTTTGACCTGCTGTGCTTGCCGTAGTTGTAGTTGAAGGTGTGCTCTCCCTGTCAGTGGTGCGATCACAGCCCGTCACATCACCTGATCTCATCTTATCTCATCACTACTGTTGCAAAAGAGCAGATTGCGCAGACAGCTCAAATAGAGCTGTGATCTTTTTTTGGTCTCGTTGGACAGACAAAACAGAAACTGGAGGTGCGGCCATGTCAGAGCAGGGTTTCTGCAGTTCAAGAAGCTGAACTGAGGAGCGATGCCATGTGGCTTCAGAAGCTGGCAGGATGATCTGATCCAGGAAACTGAGTCAGAGAGAAAGAGTAGCTTGGTGATGTGCTGAGTAACATCTGCAGTTCTGTCAGGTCTTAGCCACACCTTAAAGTTTACCTTTCACTGTCAAGATCTTCAGGTGCATAGGAGAACTCATCAGAAACAACTATGGAACTTTTCGGTTTTGTCTCTGCCGTTCATCTTGTTGAATTTTCCTCAAAAGTTCAGATGTTTTTTCCTGTCAAACTTCATAAGAGGCTTTGGCAAATATACTCATTCAGCCTAGGGTTTTAATCTTAGCTTCTATCATCAGTCTGTCTTCTTAGAGAACCTTGAATGTTGTTATGGAAAAGTGTTTTTTTTGCATTGGGACACAGAAATCATAGAGCAGAGTTGTAGTTCTGCAGTTTCCCGGGTGTTTCTTTACCTGTCTGCTGTGCAGACGTCAGGTTGTTCCCGTCCCTCAGTAAAATATGACGGGAAGGGCAAGGACGGAGCAACGTAGGAATTCAGGGGGCGGAGCTCAGGCCGAAGGATGAACTGGTGATGGATGTAGAGAGGGAAGAGCCGGAGCAGAATTGATGGAGAAGAAGTGACCGGATAGATGAATGGATGGGGCTGAGAGTGATTGGATGCTGCACTGTTTTGAAGAAGAGGAGGAGGAGGAGGAGGCGGAGGTGGGTGATGAAGGTCAAAGGCCTCAGATGCTTTTAGTTTGCATGGAATTTATGAAAGGGGCAGCGGGCGACCTCTCGATGCTGTTTGACATGCATTTGCTCCCTAGATCAGCTTCTTCTTTTTACTTATTCCAGTCAAACTTTATCATCTTTTTTATCCAAAGACAGTCCAGCACTAGGTCAGATATTTATTTCTCAGAGACAGACTGGTATGCACTGACTCTGGTTTTGATATTCTTCTTTTATTAACTAGTTAAAAGCCTCTCTTAACTCCCACCTTCCCACTACGTCCCACTGCTCTCGTCTCTCAGTCTGAACACTGTAGACAAGTTATTTATTGTGACATAGCTCCAGTTTTTGGATGAAAACGTGATTTCATGTAAACGACACGACATAGTTTTGTCGACTAGAACAATTAATAACTCACAGGCTCTAAACGTGAGGGGAGAGCCAAGGCAGTGTGGGAGTTTTGCTTCTGTAAATGATGAATATTTCAGACTGTGACGTCCAGGATGATGCATGTCACCTGCTCTGCCCCTGAACGACGCAGTCAGCCCCCTGTAACGCCCTGTACTGTGTGTGTGTGTGTGTGTGTGTGTGTGTGTGTGTGTGTGTGTGAGAGGGTGATGGATGGACGGATTAGAGAGAACACATTCACAACCATCGCTCCATAAACAAAACTCTCCGTAACTCCATGAGCGTGATTTTGCATTTGAGGCTGTTTTCCTCTGTTTGTGTGTGTGTTTCTGTGTGTGTGTGTTTTGTGTTTTAATCCTGGCTGACTCTCGGGACGAGCGTTGGCCTCGAGGAGCAAACGGCAACTGGAGGTCAGAGGTCACGGCGGCCGCCGGGCAGCCTGACCAGAGGCTCCTCCTCCTCTCTGAACCAAACTCCCGGCCGGGTCAGGCCACGCGCTGCCCTCTCGCCCCGATGGTTTCAGTTCTCGGCTCTCGACTCTATTTCGGTCAGACGATAAATTCGACTCCTTTTGGAGCCGCTTTTCTTCTCGGATTTACACGTCTCTTAGGATTCGAGTGATGTGAATATATACAGGGCACAATGTGCCTGTAAATCCTATAAAGTAAAAAAAAAAAGAGAAAATAACAGTAGAACTTAACAAATTCACAGAAGTTATGTGTGGCAACCCCCTCTGACATCTTTATGATTCCTATCTGCCTGTAGTGGGTGTTTCCCGTGCTATGGAGTCAGGCGATGCCACAGTTTTCCAGATGTGTCGTTGCTCTGCTCATCTGACGGTTTTTCCAGCTGTTTAAAGGTCGTTTCACCTTCAGTCCCTTCAGTGCCTAGACGATAAGATCGTCTAAATGCAGAGTAGTGTTGGATAGCTGTGGAAAAACTTTTTTTAGAATGATTTTGAGAAATGCAGTCTAAATCTCTGCTTTCATCTTCTTAAATGTAAATATTTTTATAGTTTCTTTCATTGTTAGTGACAGAAAAATCAAACGTCAAATGTAAAAGGCATTCAAGAGATTAACTGTTTTCACCAAACAACAAAAATGAATTGATAAACTGACTCCCTCAGCTGTAGTCACAGAAAACAGAGTCAGAAACCCTTCAGAGCTAAAACAAAAAGAGGTGCTGCTTTTGGCTCTGAAGAAGCAGCGACAATGACATTTAAACCCCTTAATTTACACCTTAATAGTCAATTATGCATTTTGGGCTTTAACTGAGGTGCTAAAAGGCCACATTATATGTGAGTGCCGCCTGTTTACATGGTTTTTAGAGGAGAGAGAGAGAGAGAGAGAGAGAGAGAGAGAGAGAGGGAGAGAGAGAGAGGGAGAGAGGGAGGGAGAGAGAGGGAGATTTGTTGTTTTGTGTGTTACCTGGGCCGGACCCACAGCAGACATTTGCAGCTGACTGGTTGGAGCCCATATAACCTGTTATAATCAGAGAGGAGAGGGAGATGTAGAATAAAGGTTACAAGCAGTAATTGCTGTGCAAGGTGAGGCAACAGGCGTGCTACAGCAGCTGGAGAGGGAGGGAGGGAGGGGTGGAGCTGGCAGCGGGGGAGGATGGGTGAGGTAGGAAGTGTTACAAAGGCGAAAAATGGGGTTGGAGATGGAGGGAAGGAAAGAAACCGGTGGAGAGGAGACAGATGTGGATGGAGGGCAGATGGAGAGAGAGAGAGAGAGAGAGGGAGAGAGCTAGATGGGAGGGAGGGTGGAGAGATGGAGGTGGAGGAGAGGGTGTGGACGTGCAGATAAGGAGGAGAACGCAGCCTCCTTCCATTTTATCCTCCTCTGTGTTAGTTTTGACGCCTGTTAGTTGACGGTAACGATGATTGGTGTGTCTGTGTGTGTCTGTGTGTGTGTGTATGTGTGTGTCTGTGTGTGTGTGTGTGTGTATGTGTATGGTGGGGTTGGGGGGGTGAAGGGGTGCAATATTCTCTCTGTTTCTGGAAGGAGAGACCACAGTGTTCATAAGCATTTTACCTCCCCAGTCCAGACTTTCCCTAATGCATAGTGCTGTTTTTTAATGTCTTGGTTAACTGGAGTTAAATGGGGAAGCTCCGTTAACTGGGAACAGCCCAGTTCCATATTTAGCAACGCTGTGTCAACACCGTTCATCGTAACGTGGTCGGCTGAGGTGAAGTTTGTTTAATTTTCAGATTCAGACAAATGGAGCAGACACAGATAAGACAAACTGAGCTGCAAACAGATTATAGTGTTTCTGAGCCTCTAAAGTGTCAGACTGGGTTTAGACACCTTAACCAACCTCTTCTGGTGTGGATTCAGTGTTAGTACAGAACTATCACTTTGTCTGGGACTCTAACTTTAGTTGATGGCAGACCTTAAATGACACTTGGTTCTGTTTTGTGTCTCCTCGAGGAGCAGTGAGTGAGTTTTCACATTGGTCTCCAACTTTGTCGAGAACGTGAGTCAAACGCCAAAAAAACAGAAAAATGTGCGTGAAATGGCAACTCAAATTGTTCAACTTAAGTCAGAAGTTTCTGTACCTGCTCAGACTTGTGCCAAAGGTCACATCGTGTGAATCAGACCTGCTCCGTCTCCTGGGCTGGCAGGCACCTCTCAGCAGTTCAGATGTCATGAATCTGCTCTCGCTCAAGCTGAGCTCAATACGTACATGTCGCCTCTGGCTCTGCATCACGTTTGCAACTCGTCACACACACACACACACACAACACACGCCTCATCTGCTTTTATTTACCAGGGACTGAGCACTTCAAACAGGACAGAAGTTCCTCAGGGCTCCATACTTGGGCCTCCCCTGCATCTGACATTAACCTGTGTTTTCAAATCACGTCAAATGAGGACAAGAAAACGCGCTCTGTGACCGTGTTTTCACTCTTTTATTACAGCCTGACAAGAGGAACGGTGACACCTCCACTTTTAAACCATCCTCTGAAGTCTCACCTCTAAATTTGAGTCGCGTATTTGCATATTTCGTGTTCCGGGATTCTGCAGTTGTCAGATATTAACAAATTTAGTTTGCATGATTTTAACCTGATCTGAGTCTGGTTGTTAATGCACACACAGAAACCGAAATGCTGCAGGAAGAGCACAGGGTTCCCACGGCTGTTTTCCATGTTTCCTGTCATCCTCTTATTATTACTTTTTATCGATTGTCCCAGTTAATCATTTATTTTGCTGAATCGAGGAGCCGACTGTCAGATAATGTGCAGAAAGTCGATCGTGGTGAGGGGGGTGGGGGGGGGGGGTGGTGGGAGGGCGAGGGACGTGGAGCCTCATCTTTAATTCGACGCATCACGAGTTCAAAGAGTTTTACCTGCTGATAAGAAATCAACTCCTCTATTGAAAACACTTCATATCTGAGAGGAGAGAGGCAGAGAGGGGTGTTCACATGAGGGCTGTGGAGATGGGGGAAGGGGCTGCTCTCTGTGTGTGTGTTGTGTTGTGGCATGGTTCGGGTTAGTAAAGGGTGGGGGCTGGGTGGAGTACTATTGCGTAAGGGATCATTAAGCAGAGGGTGTGTGCGTGTGCATGTGTGTGTGTGTGTGTTGACCACACCTCTGAGGCTGTCTCGAACACAGGGGAGTGG
>CM055204.1:20130821-20143321 GCA_029224185.1 Karalla daura | reverse complement strand
GGGTGACCCACTTTACATCTGAGCTGGGCGAAGGCTTCTCCTCCTCCTCCTCCTCTTCCTCCTCCTCTGAGCTGCATCCAGACACGTCGGTGCTGGATGTTGTAGGACGGCCGGGCAGGTTGTTGTGACTGATTCAGAGACGGTCTGGTGCGGATGTCTGACTCACTGTGTCTCTGAGTCTCAGGACCCAGAGAGGAAGCGTTTTCCCAAGTCCAGTTCGCTATTTGTTTTTGTGACCGCACAGAGTGAAGCTGCTCAAAATCCTCTAAATCTGCCGCCTTTCTCAAGTTTCCTCCATCGTTTTTGAACCAATTTTGAACCGTTTTCAGGTGTTTTGGTTTCCATTAGAGAAGATTTGGGCGTTTGAGTGTGGATGAACTCATAGTGATGAGCTTAAAGTGGATGCGAGTGTTTTCCTAGTCGATGAATGGGTTGACTGGCCTACGAAATGGAGCAAAAACAGTTAATGTTATTTAAGCTTTTTTTTATACACACCTTTTATACACATCCAATCTTCTGTCACATAGGATGAAGGAAACCAGAAACTATTCACATTTTAGAAATTGAGAGCAGAGATTCATGGTTTAATTTCTTCTCAAATTGTTCTCAAATCAGCTAATTGACTTAAAGTAGTTGTCGTTTATAGTGGTTGTCAATTAAAGGTTGTATTTAACTAAATGTGACTTTGAATCTTCGAGAAAAGCTCATTTAAAAGCAGTGTTATTGATATTTTTTGGATTTCTTGCAAGGCAAAAAAACACTCCAAGGTCTGTCTTAATTCTTGCTCCGTTGCTAGAAATGAAGCAGAGAAATCTGAGGGACTTTTGTCCAGAAATGGTTTCAGCACAGATCATCATCGATGTGACTCAAATGCCCAAATTCGGTCATTTCTCAAGCAGAGTTTCTCTCTTTATCGACAGTGGAAAAAAAGGCTCCATTATCTTGTGACAGAAGCTGCTTTGATCGAACTCAACTTTCCCTTAAATCCACATGAAAGTGCAGAATAATCATCTGAGTGGAGCGAGAGAGCGAGCGAGGACGGGTTTGTGTCCCTCCGCTGGGTAATGAGCTGCTATCCATCCTCTTTCTTTTTTCCAGGCTAATCACTTCTTTTTCCTCGTATCAGGAAGTTCTGACTTCTCTCCTCTCGCTCTGTTTCTCACATCACAACGGCTCGAGGAGTCCACCAAGCTTTTTCTTTATTCTCCTTTTTTTTTTTACCCCCTTGAGTATCTTCTTTTGGGGATTTTGCAAAGAGTTATGGGTTTAATCTGAGAAAAGAGAAGAGAGAGAGGAAGAGAGAGAGGAAAGGAAAGAGGAGAGGGGGTGGGTGGAGATGAGGAGAGCGAGGGATGAGGTGGAGAGAGGAGAGGGAGGAGGGTGTGGTAGACGTGAAGAGGGAGAGATGCTGGAGCGAGAGGCGTGCGGAGGTGTGGGAGAAAGGTGGCGGGGGGAGTGGCCGTGACGGAGGTAGAGAGAGAGAAGAAAGGGAGGAAGAGGGTGGAGGAGGGGTGGAGGGATGGAAAGATGAACGGACTGGGAGGGGAAGGGAAGGGTGGTGGGCGGTGGGTGGAGGAGCCGCCAGTGGAAAACATGGAGTCAGCTGATAGCTCCAGTTTCCATGGCAACGCTAGGCCTTTCCCACCCACTCTCTTTCACTCCCTCTCTCTCTCTCTCTTTCTTTCTTTCCCTGCCTCATCTGCTCCCTCACTTCTTCCACACCTCATTTTCTTTTCAGGTTTTTATTTTTTTCTCTCTTCCTCTTTTTCCTTTTTGAGAGTCTCTCTCTCTCTCCTTAATCGTGTTGTGCTTCCGTTTTGCCCACTGAGCCCCTTTTCCTTATCTTCCCTTCCTCGTCTCCTCTGTCCTCTTTCCTCTCCTTTACTGTGCTTTTGTTTCCATCCCTTTCCCCTTTTCTCTCAACTGCTCTCCTTTTCCTTTCGCTTCTCTCCCATCCTCCTTTCCTTCAGTATCATTACTTTTCCTTGGTTTGTTCATTTTGGCTTTCCTTTCCTTTCCTTTCCTTTCCTTTCCTTTCCTTTCCTTTCCTTTCCTTTCCTTTCCTTTCCTCTCCTCTCCTCTCCTCTCCTCTCCTCTCCTCTCCTCTCCTCTCCTCTCCTCTCCTCTCCTCTCCTCTCCTCTCCTCTCCTCTCCTCTCCTCTCCTCTCCTCTCCTCTCCTCCTCTCCTCTCCTCTCCTCTCCTCTCCTCTCCTCTCCTCTCCTCTCCTCTCTCCTCTCCTCTCCTCTCCTCTCCTCTCCTCTCCTCTCCTCTCCTCTCCTCTCCTCTCCTCTCCTCTCCTCTCCTCTCTTTCTTCTCTTTCTCTTCATCTCCATTTGGATCCTGGTTGCTGTATCTGTATGATCATTACGTCATAGTCTCCCACCTCCCCCCTCCCCCCTCCTCCTCCTCCTCCTCCTCCTCCTCCTCACCTGTCACTGCCTCTCCTCACCAGCCTCCTCACCTTTACTCTCATTCCTCCACGTCTTCTCTCTCCCTGGTTCGTCTATGGACTAGCAGAGATAGGGAGATCTGACCGCAGGCACAACTCGGAGTTTGACTTTCTGAGGATGTTCCCATGTCTCGTGTCAGAACTGTGTAACCTCCTCCTGCAGGAGGTGATCACACGTTCACCGTTGTCTCCCTCTAGGCCAGGAACCCTCTCTCTGATCCTCAGTTTGACACGTCGTGACCTGCCGTGTGCTGAAACGTACCTTGACCCGAGTTATTTGCATATATAACGATATGTGGCTGCAGGAGAGCGGCTCGGGCGTAGCGTCTCCTCCCTGCCTCGTCTGCTCCTGCTCCTCCTGGAGGGGAGCGGAGTCTGTCTCCTTGTTCTCTGGTGGTAACATAGAAGCTATGGGATGCTAGTTTCACTACAGCCTTTTTTAATGAACAGTCGTAGCTGCAGGAATGCATGTTTGTGCACCGATCTGGCACCCTTTCATGCTTACTTGGCAGCCAGACACACAGCTCTAATCTGATTGATCTGATTGGCCTAACAGGGGTGATTACATGACCCTGTGTGTTTACATCAGTATATTTGACTCTACTTGACTTTATGTTCCTGAATCAAACAGCCTCCCCCTTTCATGCCTGCGTAGTCTTCACACTGATTGGATGTCTCGTTCCACTCACATTAATGATCACGTGACTTTAGGTTCCTTCTGGACAGCATAGCTGGTAACTTAAGCTCTGTTTTGAGGGCGAAGCCTGGATGTCAATTCTGAAATTCTTAATTTTGGCACTGCCCTGGTTTCCACCCTCTCACAGTCAGTACCAGTCTCTCTCTCTCCTCCCCTCCTCCCCTCCTCCCCTCCTCCACCCTCCCACTCCCCCCCAGTGTCCCACACAGCAGCCATTGTTCCCGGAGCTTGTGGAGGCAAACGTGCTGAGGAGGAGACTCGGAGAAGTAGAGAAAGTAGCAGAAAGAGTCTGACGCAAGAGGCATGAAAGCATCAACCTCTGGGCGAAACAGTTCCTCAAAGCATCCGCGCTCATGTTCACACCTCGAAAGATCAAGTCTGCGTTTTGTCAAAAGTCTCTTAATGGACGTGTCATGGATAATTTATCAATGTGTTCAGTTTTAACCCTTCCTGCTGCGTTTCTGAGGCTCCTAGCTCAAGTTTTGGATCAGCTGCTTGGAATTGCCTCAAAATATATTTTTTTATATCGACTAAAAATACATCTAAAGACTACACTGTTAATATTTTCCTCAATTTATTCAAGTTTAAAGTCCTTATCATTCCTCCTTATGGCTTATGTCTATATGTCTCTTGTGCCAGAAAACTGATTGTTTTGAAGAAAGTCCTTGGAAGTGCTTGAAAAGTGCTTGAATTTGACCTTTAGAAGGTATGAACCTTGCACAACCAGAAGGAGCCGTCGATCCAGTTTGTCTGGTTGGGATAATCACATCTGTGCAGAATCAGAACTGTTTGCGGTTCAGTTTTTTAAGGAGAGTAAAGTTTTTGAGGAGTAACCTGTGGCAGGTGAGCCAGCTGAGCTTCTCCCACCATGTGTTGAGGTGACATTGTTCGAGTCGGGGCAGAGGCGTGTTTGCTCTCCTACCTGTGGTCATTAGT
Organism: Karalla daura; assembly: GCA_029224185.1. Classification (NCBI taxonomy): domain Eukaryota; kingdom Metazoa; phylum Chordata; class Actinopteri; order Chaetodontiformes; family Leiognathidae; genus Karalla; species Karalla daura. The sequence goes on along the minus strand of CM055204.1, from coordinate 20,139,238 downwards.
CTCAGCTCAGCTCAGACTCAGGAACAAGAGAAAAATGATGAAATTTTTGCTGATTTTCAGACAGAAAAGCAGCAAGTGTCAGCAGGTTTTGGTGCACTCTTCATTTCACAGTGATGAGTAATTAAAAAAAGATGAGACCTGCCTGGGTCTGAGATTAAATAAAGAAAGGAGGTTTAGAAAGTGCTAGATAATTCATCTCTTAAGAGATGAGTTCTTATTTTAAGTGTTCATCTTTACACTATCATCTTAAATCAAGCACATATTTGTACCTGTTTTGAGGCTGTTTTTCCTCAGATTGAGTGTTTTTGTCTTGTTTTTAGACACCTCAAAGATCAGAGAATCATCAGGTGGTGCATGATGTTTTAGGCTTCACTCAAGTCAGTTCAGCTCTGATGTCTGTTTTATGTTTTAAAAAAGGTTTATCATCCCTCTGAAACAGTTTTAAAGAACAGTTTGGGCTTTTAAACAGAGTAATGCTTGAATGTCTGGGTCCATATACTCAATCCTATATAATGGTCACGCACAGCAGAAAAAACATTGACATCTGGACTTCATTTTTTAAAAGAGAAAATGCAAGGAAAACACGAGACAACTATAATGAAGTAATAAACTAAACAGACAGTAATTACCTTCATGTCATGGCCATTGACACAAAGCAATTATGTTCATAGAGCAGCAATAAAAATGGAAAGAAAACAGAATAAGAAGAATAGGAACAATCATACAATAACAATAGGAGAAAAGTATCAGAATTGCACAGAACGTGAGAAGCCTCCCTGAGTGGGCTGTGAACGTGGTTTGGCTCAGGGATGTTTCTAGAAACGTCTGAGCGTGCTCCACTAACGGGACGTCTCCTGTCTCCTGTCTCCTGTCTCCTGTCTCCTGTCTCCTGTCGCAGCGGGCGGAGGTGGGGGTCGACTGTCCGCAGCCCACAGACCTGAAGGTGAAGGCGGAGCCTCCGGCCTGTAAGGCGGAGCCGTCGTCTCCGCCTCCGGCGCCGGCCGAGGACCAGACGGAGCCGGTGGACCTGTCGCTCAACAAGCCGCGCTCGTCCTCGCTGCCCACCTGCAGCACCAGCGCCGCCGTCAACCCGCCGCCCGGCGCCGCCCCCTCGCAGCCCAGCCTGCCGGCCACGCCCGTGCCCTCCACCGTTCAGTCCATAGGCTCCATGGTAGGTGGAGCTCCGCCCCCGGCCTCCAGCTCCAGAGTCTGTCCGTCTGCTCTTCAGTGTCACTGGGTCTGAAGCGCTCGTAGGGCGAAGGACGGGCCTCGATCAGACAGCTGCTTGATCTCTGAAATGTCAGAAAAATGGTTCAAAAGTGTCGATCTGTGGGTCACAGAGAGATGAGATGAGAAAATATTAACATTTTAGAAGCTGATTTCACAGAAATTATGAATTTTTAAAATATCTCTTGTCTTCTACACGTCTTGTAGTCTGTATTTCAGAGGTTTTTCTCCAGGATGGTACAGAAGTTAAGTCGACGAGTTATTTTTCACAAATTACTTTGAAAAACCTGAGAAATGTTGTTTCATCTAAACAAGAAGCATCCCAATCACTTCACCCAGCACTTGTGATTTGCTTTCTTTCAATGTTTATAGTATTTTCCTTCTAATATTGAATACAGGTTTGTCTTCAGCTGAACTGTGTGAGTGGTTGTAGTTTGTAGTGCAGTGTGTAGATGTGATGTTACGTGGCTGTGAACTGGACGTCCATGCTGATCTGCTCCTCCTCCTCCTCCTCCTCCTCCTCCTCCTCCTCCTCCTCCAGGTCCTCTCCCCGGGCTCCATCCTGGCCACGCAGGGTGCCGGGGGCCAGCAGATCCTGCACGTCATCCACACCATCCCGTCGGTCAGCATGCCCAGTAAGGTGGGCCAGCTGCAGACCATCCCAGTGGTGGTCCAGTCGCTGCCCGTGGTCTACACCACCATGCCCGCCGACGGCGTGGCCACCGCCGCCATCACCGTGCCGCTCATCGGCAGCGACGGCCGCTCGGAGGGCTCAGGTGAGCGCTGCCCTCGTCCTCTCGGCATGAAGCACTGATTCATTCTGCCTCAGCTCAGGGCTCAGGACTCACCCTCATGGAGAAGAAGGAAAAACATGTAAAAATGTTGCACCTGACTTTCCATCAGCTACAGGTTGTTTCACATCTTGTGTATTGTTGCATTCATGTGATTGAGACGTTTCCGACTAAAGATATTGTGTGTAGGGAGAAAAGCAAATTGTTCTAATCTCCTAACACTGCTGCATCACTCAGTGCCCTCAGCCAATCAGAATCATTCTTACGTTCCTGCAGAAAAAATGGCTCGGTCATGTCAAATCTCTGCACGACTGGTTCAAGTCCCTTTATTTATTATTGAACTATTGAGACAATGTTGTCCATACTTGTTCACAGGTCTGGTGGACTTTGCCATTAGGGTATAGTTAGGCTTTAATCTGACTCTGCGCTCTGGATGGAATCTTCTATGAGCGACTCATATGATCTCCTGGTTAATATAACCTGCTAGTCCAGCCCTGTAAGAGAGATTATGACACGCTGCCAGCGACTTTACCTTAAACCTCCTCTGCTGACAAGTGGCGACACGCTCCTGTGTTCCTCGAGGAACCTTCCGGGCTTCCTGTGTCGATCTGTACATTATGTCTCCTTTAAGTTGCGTCCTTGGTGCAGCTGCACGCTGCTTCCTCCCACGCAGCTGCAACCAGAGGACACGCTAACCCTCTGCTGCTGCTGCTGCAACTTGTCCAGGGCACCTGTGTGTTGAGACTGGTTCAAGACTTGTACTGGTTCAAGACTTGTACTGGTTCAAGACTTATACTGGTTCAAGACTGGGCAAAGGAGTATCTGCTGGAGCTGCTGGTGTGTTCCCTATAGAAGTTGGAGCTGGGAATGATGTCACAGCCATTGTTAGCCATTGTTAGCGTAGCCTGTGTTGTAGTTCACATGTGAACTATATGAAAAATGTAAATCAAACCATAGCAGCATGTGCATGACTGATTTAGTGTGACCAAAACTAGTCAGAGATGCTAAAAAACGGAATATTATAGAAGCCTATGCTGTTTACAGTTGTGGCAGCCATCTTGAATTTTGGGGACTCGCAATTCAGAAATATCTGAATATGACTCCTGTGGACAGTCCCACAACAGAGAACAGTTTCAATCCTTTTGCTTGGATTCTGAATTCTGAAACCTCATTGAGATTTCAGTGCGTCTGGGTGGATTTAGTTGTTTTTATGGAGTTATTTTTAGTCAGTTTGGGCTGTTAAACCGAATAACGCTGTAATAACTGGGTCCATGTAAACCCTCCGTCTGTCACACCTTGTCTACATTGTCTCTGACTCTGTCTGAGGAGCTCAGCGAGGCTCTCCAGGCAGCTGCTGGTAGACTCTCCGTCTCTGTCTCTATATGTGATCGATGCCTTCGCTCAAACGAGGAAACGTGCACAAGCAAATCTCACATGTTGCAGAAAAACGTTCCCGACCGAGGTGTCGCATTAATCAGAAACTGCACGCTGCGGTCACTTCCTGAGAAACGGTCATTTCATTGTTTCATTTTTAAGTACCTTGGAAGTGCTGCATCTCAAGTCAGAGTTCATCCCGCTGTCAGGAGAGAGGTCAAGAGGGGCTGCTGTCCGTCCCTGAGCAAACACCAGAGGGAACGGAGACGTTAGCTCAGCCGAGCTGGCTACACAGGCCTCCACCCTGTTGGCCCCCGAGAGGAGCCGGCCGGCTCCTGGTCCAGCAGCCTGGGAGGAGCGGTACCTTCCAGCTCCCTCACCCTCTGGACCTTTAACTCTCAGCTTCTCCTGTAATGTTTACACACGTATGTATGTACAGTGCGTACATGTGTTTCCAGCTGTAACCTTCCAGAAATTTGGAAAGAAGAAACAGCTGAATCCAAAGGGAGTGAACCACATTGTGCATTGATAAAATGAGAAACAGGCCCACTGAAGTCATTCACCGAACTAATGAGACTTGAGATGAATAGTTCTTTACAGAAGCTGTTATGCATCCAGAGTTGTGTCTTTTCAGATAGATAGATATATAGATAGACACTCTATTGATTCTCTGGGAGGTTCAAAAGAGGAATGTTTTTTAGTCAGGTACCAGGAGTTTATTTACTTTCTCTCTAAAGAAAGGTTTAGAAGTACATATAAAAACACACACACACACACACACTCCCACACACACAGCCCTAATCCTGTCAAACCGCCTGCAACCCAGGACGCCAACGTTGTGTTTCTCTAGAAATGATGTCACATTTCTGAGGTACGCTGCACAATGCCACTTCCTTGGAGTTTCGCCGCTCCGTTATATAAATATCAGCGTCATGAAGACGAAACGTTGTGAGCGGCGTCCGTGCTCGCCGTGCGGCCTCAGCTGCAGCTGTGGCCACACCTGACGGGGAGGCAGACGCACCTGGCCACGCCCCCGGGACGCCCGGCCACGCCCCCAGGACGCCCGGCCACGCCCCTGGGACGCCCGGCCACGCCCCCGGGACGCCCGGCCACGCCCCTGGGACGCCCGGCCACGCCCGGCCTCAGGAGGGCGACCAGCTGCTCTTCAGAGGAGAGACTCTGGCTCGGCCTGACTGTGGCTCCATGATTTGATGATGAGCTGCTGTCAGGTGTGATGACTCCGAGGCATCTGCATCATGCAGATTAACTAAACGACCTCATAACGATTAAGAAGAAGTTCAGAGCTCTGAAGCTGTCTGTGTATCATAAGCACAGAAGTAAACAGAGTTTATCCAGTGAAAGTTTGTAGCTGTAGCAGCTACGAAGCGACGTCCTCAGTCCTAATCTGACAGAATATGTTACTAATTACAGTTTAAGGCCTGTATTTTGTGATTTGTAGTGGAATACACTTTTAAAGTAACTCTAAGTGTGTTTTGTCACAATCGCAGGCTCGGATTGTTCTTGTGAAGTGTCAACAACATTATGGAGCAGACACCCTTTGTTTTTTAATGGCTGAAGAGTAAAGTACTTCCTTCTCCTCATCCTGTTGAACCAGGAACGGCTGCCAAAGCTGCCAGACCTCATTAGAATTGCTTAAATCAAGTGTTCGTTCAACGTAAACGATCGCGGTTCATCTCACCAAACGGCGGCGACTCCTGTTTGACTGAAACCAGATGTTATTTCAGTCCAAAGAGAAGCAGAGAGAAAGGTTGGATGATTACAGAAAAAAACGTAATGTAATGTAGAGCCAGAATAATTACACATCTGACCGTGGAATTCATATCACCGGATTTAAAGACGTCCTATAATGATGTACACATCTGAATGATATCTTCCATTAAAATCCCTGTTTAAATGTGTACGTTATCATACGAGGTCTTCTCCTCTATCAGGTGTGTAAACAGAGCCAGAGTTTAATCATCCAGTCGATCACACACTACTGTTTTACAAACAGGGGAATTATTTCTATTAATAACTTCAACATATCAGATGGAACTGATGGTGTCATGCATCGTAATGTGCTTAGTGTTAGACTTGTGTTTCCTGGTTAATTCTCTGTGCTTTTCTGCATTTTAACTACTTCATCTGCAGGCTGCAGATCCTGTTATCTGTCGGCCCTGATGGTTTATGTCGTCGTGTGTCTTTTTATATGAGTTTGGTCTATTTGTCGAGTCAGTTTTGTAGCAGTATCACTAGACTTTCCTTCAGGGTAGAGAGTGACTTCTGATTCTGACTGAATGGTGACAGTGGACAGTTGTGGACAGAGTTGGAAACTTTCAAGTTTATTTATGAAATCGTAAAAATAGTTTCATAAAATGAAACTTTGAGGAGACTTTACAAAAGAATAAAAGTAAACGAGTACAGTCATTTAAGTCTCAGGCCATCATCTTTATATATAAAAGCATCTTTGTCTCCACCTGTGACTGTGTTGAGTGGACCTGGAGGTGTATGCTTGACCTGACCCTTTATCTTACCTGACCCTTAGTGCCTGTATGATACCTGTTAGCAGAGCACAGAGGGAGGAGGCAGAGATAGCACCCTGGACACACACACTCTCACACCTAGGAGCAATTTGGAGCATGCATGTTTTTGGACTATGGATACCTGGAGAAAACCTACTCAGACACAGAGAGAACGTGCAAACTCGTGCAGGCTCTGACTGTGAGGCCTACCTCAGAGTCAGAGCCTGGTGGAGCACCTGTTAGAGGAGGCTCAGGAGACATACATGTGAAGATGTGAGGGAGGAGGAGGAGGAGGAAACGTGTGTCTACTGCTTCATTCCTGTACCTCCAGAGCGACGAAGGTAGAGGAATGGAGTGGGAGGAGGGGGTGAGGGAGGAGGTGAGGGTGGAGGATGAAGGAAGGATGAGGAGGAGAGGGGTTGAGGGGTCGAGAGGACAGGAGATGGGGTCGTTTTCTTTCTCTTTTTTTTTTGCCTTTGAAACAGACAGAGGGGTGGGGGGAGCTTAATTGTCTCCAGAGACAAAGAGCACTTCTGTTGGTGTGTGTGTGTGTCCCTCTCTACACACACACACACACACACACACAGACACCCCACCCAAATTCCTTGCGTCACCCCTCCAGCTGCCCCTCCCCTCCTCGCTCTCTGCAGACTGGGTGGACTTTGACCAGTGTGGCTGCCACATTCCTGCAGAGAGAGAGAGAGAGAGACAGAGAGAGAGAGAGAGAAGAGGAGGGGTGGTGGGAAGAGGGGGATAAGGGTGTGTGTGTGTGTGTGTGGTGGGGCAGGTTCATTTTCACTTTTGTTCTCATTCACGATGTTTTTTTTTATTCTGATGCATAAAATTGTCCTTTGTTTGCCCGTGTCGTGTTTTTATTATTATTTATCTTTTCTTTCTCTGCTTCGGTTGTTGTTGTTTGTAGAGAGCAGCCGTCCATGAAATTGTCAAATTGTGAATTTAGGGGAATAGAAAAGAACGAGTGATGGGAGAGAGAGAGAGAGAAAGGGAGAGGGAGTAAATAAGCGTGCTGCTCAACATATGATCCTCTCACAGAGGGTGACTTCAGAGCAGCCTGATAATTATCTCTTAACGACGTCTCTCGAGCATCTCTGCTCGTTTTGTTTGTGTAAAAACGATCGATTTTCTCGATCGTTCAAAACCCGAACGTTGTGGTGTGGTTATGGAGAGGGACCTCGCGTCGAGGTCGGGCCTCAGGTCGTCTTCCTCTTCCTCCCACCCGCCAGCCGAACGGTCGGTCGACGGCCTCCAGAGATCTGTCTTTCGGCTAATTGGTAATTACCGTCGTCTCAGAGTCCTGCGGAATAATTTTCGTTAACAGCTGTTGTCGAGTCGTCCTGCTGTGACTTTGTCGGGGGAGGGAGGAAAGACAGACAGAGGAACAGACAGACAGAAGATGGAAACGGAGAGATAAACCTCCATTTGAGGGGAAATTTGCATTATTAGAGCGGCAAATACGACAGACGGAGAAGCACGTCCCTGAATACAAAATTATTAGTATGTACACGCACTATAATTAAGGAAAACAGGAAACCATTTCGAACATTTTCTCTCTCTCTCACACACACACACACACACACACACACACACACACACACACACACACACACACACACACACACTCAGAGCTGGTCTTTGTCGTGCTAAGTTGCTGGAATGCCGGCATCAGTATTAAGAAGTTATTAACCCCCCGCTGTTCTCCTCTCTCTGTTACATCCTCCTCCTCCTCCTCCTCCTGTTCTTCCTTCCTTGCTCTCTCTATTTCCTAATTTAATTCTCCTATTTATCTCCCTCTCTCCCTCCCTCCACCCCCCCACCCGTTCCTGTCCTCCCGGCAGTTCGTATTAAGCCGGGATCGACGTCTCCGGTGGAGTTCCAGAGCGACAGCGACGCAGAGAGTGGGACGGAGTCTGGATCGGCCTCCCTCAGTGCACAGAGCATCGACACAGGGTGAGTGTGTGTGTGTGTGTGTGTGTGTGTGTGTGTCTGAGATTATACATCTTCATTCTGGTCCAGCTCGACTCTGAGATGGTTCCTGAAGCATGGACCAAAATAAAACTGCAGCTTCAGCTGCAGCTGAGAGCAGCTGTGGCCCAGCTTGGTGCAGTGCACGCTCTGGCCACAGGGGGCATTCACAGCACTGAGCAGGAGCAGCACAGCTTTAAAACCAAAGCAAAGAAGACTGCAGCTCGGTGAAGCTTAGATGTTAAATTTGGTCTTTTCTTCGTTGTCTGTTTTCAGTGCTCAGTTTAGCAAATCCCACAATTTATTTAGCTTCCACAACTTTATGTTTTCAGTTATTCCTTTGACATGTTTTTGTCTGTGTAGACTGTGTAGCACTAGTGGCTAGTTTTGGGTGAGCGTTGTCTCTCTGGATTAGTCCAGGAACTTAAAAAGAAGAACTGTAAGAAGAGCTGTAAATCAGAGCACAGCTTCCTGTCACCTCATTGATTATTGCTGTTATATTTTTGTCTTCTGCTGTATT